>JAULUF010000022.1:38055000-38342500 GCA_031834385.1 Semotilus atromaculatus
TTTACTTATGAGGTACCGTTACGACACTTCATCTGGGTCTCCCCCTAGTTTCTGGTTTCTTGAATCCGGTCAGTCCATCATGTCAGCACATCAGCCTGTTATTCACAGGGTTATTCGGAGAGCTCATCACAGGAGACATGCTGACGAGGCGGACCTGTCCAATCAATGAGGCCAGTTCACCTTTCTCCCTTTCTCCTCTCTTCACTAAACACACCATAACGCGCACCGACCCATTAACCATTAAGCTTGCTACTAAAGGTGAACAAAATGAAACGTTCAAACTCTAACAGCACTTAAATGTAACCTTTGATAAATCTCAAAATGAATATTCATTTTTCATGCTGTACATTATAACGTTATGATGCCTATATGCACTTAAATGAACATCTAAAATGTTGGATTTTAGTTTTTAATTATTTATTTATTTATTTTGACTGTATAATTTGAATGTCACACATTCATACAAATCATTTAAAATGAGCCAAAATATAATAAGTATTATATATAATTATCATTATAACAAATAGTTACCGAGTGATCTGTATCTGCTAGAATATTGTAATACAATGTCACCACTGAGAGCCCATGATATCCTCCCTAGTCCACTGCTCGCCCTCTGGTTAGCCGTGGTTTGGTTTTGACTTTCTTTCTTCTTTGACTGCCTGGTTCCCTGGATTTCCCTGTTTCCCTATTGTCTTTTTGGATTAGTTGCCCTGTGTTTTGACCTATTCCCTGTTTTATGGATTACGATTTTGGATTGCCCCAGTAAAAGCTGCATTTGGATCCTCAACCAGTGTTTCAGAGCTGTCTGTAACAACGCCAATTAAAGCACTGCTGACTAATACATTAAAATGATGGATGGATGGATGGATGGATGGATGGATGGATGGATGGATGGATGGATGGATGGATGGATGGATGGATGGATGGATGGATGGATGGATGGATGGGCAGATACAGTATATAGGCAGAGTGGCATACTGTAGATGACAGACAAAAAGATAGATAGATAGATGACAGACAGATAGATAGACAGATAGATAGATAGATAGAGAGAGAGAGAGAGAGAGAGAGAGAGAGAGAGAGAGAGAGAGAGAGAGAGAGAGAGAGAGAGAGAGATACTGTAGATACACTGACATACAGACATATATATATATACTTTAGGTGACAGACAGACAGATACTGTAGATGACAGAGAGATAGACAAAGATACACTGTAGATGACAGACAAACAGAGATAACGATAGACATAAATTCAACCTTACAAATCAACTGGTCCTCCATCAACCAACTAGCCCGTCATCGTGTTCCGTCCCTCCTCACTATCTGGCGGTGTTTTTTTCTGTAGATGTTCTGGACTGACAGATGCTCCTGCAGCTCTCATCTAGTAATGATGTTTGCTGTGGGAGCTTCCAGGGTGCTTTAGGGATAATTGGAAAGGATGAGGTGGGCCGTTAATGGTTGTTTGACAGAACTGCACACCGATTACAAGATGAATGGGTGACACATGAGACAGAAGCTGCATGTGGAAGGCCAAGTACAGGTCTCTTTAGCAAGGATAGCTGGCCATCAGTTAGAGTCCCATCCATCAATAGCTAAGGGGATAATTGAATCCACAGCCCACAGAACAAGGATGACCAATGAATCATTCAATGCGTATGAAACCATGATTCCATGAATGTTGCATGCGGGCGTGTCGAACATCAACACATATAAGTATGCATGCCAGAACTTTTGTTCTTCCTGCGAGTGAAGGAGATTCAGATATTCCACATTTACGAGCCCAGCACATCGACACCTTCCTCGGTCAACATCGTCCATGAATTCTTTACTATCACATAAAATGTTCAAATTGAAAAGCTATACTGGAGGTCTTTGATCCCCGAGGCAGGTTTCAGGAAAACAGAAAGAAAAACAGCTTCTCTTCCGTGCCAAGCCCACAAATCCCTGTCTGAGTAACCGGTGGAGTGTGACAGTGCTCTTATAATTGCTGAAATGCCGATAAATCCTTACACTGCTTTATTTCCTGAGGGAATTAAACTGGATACTGTCCTGTCCGTCCGACGGAGAAAGTGCAACGCTTTCTTATTTCAACGCACCTCACAAACTTTTACGGCTCTCTCTCTCTCTCACACAGTAGCCCTCAGGCGGAGGAATAACATGCGCTGTTAGATACCGTCTCCAACGTCCTCTCAGCAACTCCATACGTTTTCTCCAGAGGAGATGAAAACATTTCATTTCAGCGCTCTGTTCTTCAACTCACTAAATTAACCCTGGCTCCGCTCATCCATATGGCCTGTCTATGAGTTCTTCTGCTTCCTGCAGTGTCTTTCCTTCCTTTTGTTACTCATCTTTTGAAGTGTTTGTGGTGTCATGATCTCCTTTTGACTTACATTAGCTGATAAAAAGAAGAAGAAAAAAAAAAACTCTTTGAATCTGTTTTTCAGTCTTGCTTTTGCCGAGGTCTCCGGAGCCTTAATCATAATTGCATCCTTGGAACATTCATCCCGTCAAACTGAAGAGCATCAATTATAGTGCAGCCGTCTCTTCTTTTAGGAACTATTCATGCCCCCATGGGGAAGTGATGGGTCATTTACCCTGTACAATTTAGACCAAAACAAATATGTTGTAGTTCAAAGCCGTTTGATAATGAATTACATATCAAGAAGACATTTTGCTATTGATTCATTCACTAAATAAACATTATCTTAGTATTCTAATGTTTAATAATTGAATAACCCATAAAGAAATAAGAGGAACTGATAAGCTTTCGTTTTAAAGGATTGATGCCCCCAAAATGAAAATAATATTATATATATATATATATATATATATATTCTCTGACTATCATGCTTTCTGACCCTCGTCAGCACGAGTGTCTTCGCTGTGGCATAGCACCTAGCGCACTAATCTTTGCTGGAAATGCAAGGGAACGATTGGTCTCCCAACACAGCCAATCTATCCTTGGATCTGGGCCAGAGCTCCACTCTCTCTTAAAGCCACCCCCCCACCCACCCCTACAAGAGCAGGTGGCACATGGTACCTTCAGAATATTCCGGTCACGTTCTTTCTTCCTGCCAGAAGACAGAGCATTTGGGCAGATGATACACTTTCAGTCTCTCTCAATCTCCCTCTCCCTCTCTCTCTGCATTGTTCTCCTGACATATAAAAAGTATAAATATAAGAATGTTTTTAACAACTCATGTGTTGATTTTGTAAGAACATATATTTTTTTGCATTTATATTTTTCGATGAATATCGTATCGTATTGGATATATCAGGCCTTTATAGCTCACATAGCATGCTATAGGAGGATTTGGTACTTGAGGAAGAATAAAACATCATTTTTTCAGAGGTAAGAGGAAAATTCCTGTAAAAGCCTGTAAATTCATCTAGCCTGTCAATTAGATGTTTCTAACACTGTATACGTCAGGCTACTTACATAAACTGCAAATAAATATTAGTTGTCACTCTATTTCTGCCAAAACGATGCCTTGGTATAGTATAATATCTTATTTTGTGTTCAGCAGAAGAAAGAAAATCATACAGGTTTGAAACAACTTGAGGGTGAGTATAACTATCCCTTTGTGTTCAGATATTCATCAGCTACATTGATTTAAATTGATTAAAAGGCCTCAACAAACCAATTAAATAGCTTACCAAAAAAAAATATACTAATAATAAAACAATAATTTACACAAAAGAAGATATTCTGATGAATGTTTTTACTGTTTTTATCCATAATGAAAGTCAGTGCATGGGGTCCAAAACACTGAACCTCTTTTTAAAATTTAAAAAAAATAACGCAATTAACACGGCATCCATTTTTCTCGTCATCCTTTGGCTGTGTTACAGTATATGGTTAATTCATTCAAGTACTATTAAACCATTCAAGCACAATAAACTTTAATCTGGCGCGCTGTCTGTGAATCTCCTGACAGACACACACAGGACTTGTGCGCACAGACAGCCACAATGAGATCTCTTTCACTCTTAAACAGACAAAAACACACAAAAACATGCCAACATAAAACATACAAATAAAAAAAATAATATAGGGAAGGGATAGAGAGACACAGATTGGAATCTAGGATGTATTCTGCACATCATGATTCTTAGTCACTGGCTTATTCCACCATACTGTTTTAAAAACTGCTAGAGGGAATCTTCTCTGTCTGTTTCCATCAAACATTGCAATGCCTCCTCTTCCTCCTCCTCCTGCCAAGCCCACCCTCAGTTAGAAGAAACATTATCCATTTTTTACCCGCTCTTGAATTTAGTACGGTTAGTGCCTAAAGCACTCATATGTTTTGTTGCATCCTGTGCATTGTTTTGCAGCATTTATTGTAACTGCTTTTTATTTAATTTTTTTGTGCGTTCTACATTTGAAGTTGTTGCTATTTCACACCTGAATCTTGAAGGTTCTGCAAAGAGTTTTCTATCAATACATCTATATATGTATCCAACGATGGAGAACTCTGTGAAAATGCACATACAGACTTCGCAATGCACAATAAATGACCCCCTCTCTTGCTTTTGCACACATACACAAAACACAACAAATCCTTGCAGGAATAATTACCTCATGTTCACCCACACAACATATCCCTACTCGCTTCTCTTCCAGCAGAGATGTGAACCCCGGGGAGATCAAGTACACACATCAAAAAGCAGGCACTTAAAACAGAGTCTGTTATAACTCTGTGCAATGCCTTCAGACACAAAACATGTTCATCTCTTAAATTCTTGGCCTCAATTACTTGACCTGCAAAACAAGAACATCCTTTCAGATTGATAAAAACCCAGAACATAGTGACAAACACACCCATTCATATGTCTAAGGGTGCACACAATTATAAGGGTAATTTCTCAAGACATCAAAGAGAAAAGATACTTGCATAAGAAACGTAACATCTGAAGTGCATTGGCTATAAACATGCAGAATAAAGCTGTGCCAATGTTAATATATATTGAATTGGTGTGATTCTTTTTTTCACAATATTTATATGCAAACGTTTCATATGTAGCTAGCCATAGACACACACTACCGTTCAAAAGTTTGGGGTCAGTAAGATTTAAAAACATTTTTTATTTAATTTTATTGACTACATTTTTGATCAAATAAAAGCAGACTCTGAGAACTAAAGAAAACCTATAACTGACCCCTAAACTTTTTGGTTTTGTAGTGCTAGAATAAATGTGAACTTGCATTTAAACATCTCACTTGCACAAAACCAGATTCAGTATTCCTCTAAATGAATAAAAACTGTGAAATACAACTGCAAAGAATATTATTCAAACCTGCACTAATTAAATGATAAATTACACAAATATCCTTTATGTATATAATCTCACTTTATTAAACAATGACCTTCAATTATCCAAATTCAGCCATGCTAATGAACACAAATGACTTTAGATAAACATCACATGTGTTTGTATTGCTTAAGTACGAGTGTTGAACTTTCTTCTGCAATCCAGAATGGCAGCACAGCTGAAAGTACCGTACCGTACAATACCATACCGCACCGTACCATACCGTACCGTACTGTACCGTACCATACAATACCATACCGTACCGTACCGTACCATTCCATACCGTACCATACCATACATACCGTACCGTACCATACCATACCGTAGCGTACCCTACCATACCATACCATCTTATCCCGGGCCGGGTCACAGGGGAAAGCAGTCTACGCAGAGACACCCAGACTGTGGGCAAGCCACCCTTTTCCGACAGTTTGAGCATATTAATTTCAATTATGGAGTAAAAGAGCCTTTACATTTGCCAAAAATATAACTTTTTTGTTATTAAAAACACAAGCAAGCAAGCCCAGCCCACGAAAAAGTAACGCAAAAGCAAGTTAACACATTACTTTCCATAAAAAGTAAGTGACACAATAAGTAATGTTTTTTTTTTTTTTTTTTTTGGCAGAAACAGAATATTGTAATGCATCACTTTTAAAAGTAACGTTCTGGTTGTGGCTGAGGCTCTGTCTGTAAGATTAAGCCTTCAGGCTAAATAACACTGGTGTCATGTTGCCTCTACGTGCCAATATGTGCTCAACTACCATCAACCATTCATGCACAGTGTGTACATATTCAAGTCTCATTCATCCGTATCATCAGCACTGAAAGGGCACAGATGAATGACGGCTGTGGCATGTGTCGTCTGCCCATGTCAAGTGGTGTGGTGTAATCCTTCTGTCCAGCCCTCTGTGGTGCCAGAACTGACACGTACCCTCTGTGTTTAGAAGACACACTCTGCCACTAGCAAAACTCAGACATCACTGCATGCAAAAAACATGGATGTCCTTGCCCAATCTGCAGGTCTGCAGTTTACAATTGCGTGCATGCAACCCTTCTGATGCAGAATTAAATCAAGAGTCCACTGTAAAGAATCAAACCAATCACAATAAATATCATAATGCACGGTTTTAGTATCGAATAATGCATTGAAATAACTGCATATTTGCATTGCCAAAGTGTTGGAAAATTCACTGAAAATACCATAAGGCTAAGGCTGCGTTGAAGTCCACTTTTGTATAACCTTCCCTAGATAACATCCCGTCTTGTTCACCCAGATGTACTTCATTGCTTAAGTTGCATAAGTGCCCACTACTGGCAGAACCATTGCAATGGGTTTAAATGGAATGCCCTAATAGAAGCCCTTGATCACTTGGAATCTGCTGAGCGAGTTGCAGTTGTGATGTTACAATTGTGTTGCATTGTGGTCTGAAGTGCACATATCAGTAGACTCGCTCTCTTGGTCAACACTGAGGGGTCGAGGGTCCGTCTAAATAAACACCCCTCATCCACTTGACGAAGTTGAATGCACTTCAAAATGGCGTTGAGGATTCCACCGAGGGGAAGTGCTTGGTGGAGCCTTAAAGTGGAGTTAAACGCAGACCAATGATTATACTCCCTAATTGAAAAAAATAAATAAATAAAAAAGTTCAAAAAAGGACTGTCAGTTGATTAATAAATATGTATTATCACTGTGTCGAATTCTATTTAAATGTAAAAGGCTTCCTTTGTGTGCAGCTTGCTTTTGGTCAATTTTGGCAAGGCATGTTGCATAAGGGTCAAAGGACATAAAATGTGTTTTATATATATATATATATATATATATATATATATATATATATATATATATATATATATATATATATATATATATATATATATATATATATATATATATATATTTATTTTATACTAAATGTATTCTGCTTGTGTTGTTCCCATTTGTAAGTGAATTTGGATAAAGTGTAGAATACACTAAAGAATAAGTGTAAATGCAAACTAATATATTCAACTGGCAGCCCCGATTTTAAAATACAAGAGTGCAAAATAAAAGAATAGTGCAGATTAAAGCAATTAGGAATGGTGAAAAAATAGAAGCACTGAGAATATTTATAACTCAGAAAAAGTTATACAACTAAAAACTCACAAGTACTTCTGACAAATATGATTAAACTTCATGAATGACAAATTAAATCATAGCTGTACAAATTCACCAAAGAAGCAAATGTATTCTATAGTCACTTATCTTAAAAGCATCTGCTAAACTAATTATTGTAAATGTAAATGCATAACCAGCAACACATAAACACATTCCAGTGACAGAACCATTGCATAAACGAGCAGAACTGTGAAACAAGCACCAAAACAGAGCTGTGAGCTCAACGTTTGAAGATATTTCTGCCTCTGTCATTACTTCACAGTAAATTAGCCAAACCCCGGGAACAGAGGCCAAATCCACCTCCATTTTCATTTTTTTTCTGAAGTCGTGACGTGTTTTTTTTTAATAGCAAGACCATGCTGCTTGGTGCGCTGTCTGCGAAGATGCTGTCTTTTTTTCCGCTTCACCCTGTGGGGGTGGAAAAGCTCTGAGAGCCTATTTTCTTGTTGTTGTTTTTTTGGCCTTTCGTCTCATTCTGCTTCCCCATTAGAAATCACTCTATTAAGGGGGACTCTTATGGAACTTTAGAAGACTTGAATTCCAGGTGTACTTCTCCAGTGACACTGACCCCACCTCCAATTTACATTATTAAATTCAATTAAGATCCGAAGCCTGGTGCGTGAGCGCTGTGGGGCAGTTGAGACGGTCAGGCCGCCTGCGGTCTCACAGAGGGGATTACTATCCTTAATGCTTCATAAAAGGGGTGAATGAAGAGAGCCTGTAGAGCCTCTTATCATGATCTCTCCTGTAGAGCGTATGCAGATGCTGGGGATCGTAAAGTTGACAGTGCTTTTGAAAACTTCACTAGATACTCAACCTATTAAAGGAACAGTTCAAATTCTGTCACGTATGCCTGACTTTCATGGAGCACAAAAAGTAGTTCTCAATAGCAAATGCTCCACGCTGCACTTTTCCATGTAATGCAAATGGATTGTCACCGTGGCAATCAAGTAAGATTTTTCACATTTTATACTATATGCCTTCAGAAGACTTTGAATTTAGTGCATAGACATATGGAACAATTTTATGGTGCTTTTTGGAGCTTGACATTGTTAAGTTCCCGTCCACTTTCATTGTCTGGAAAAAAAGCAGCTCAAACATGCTTTTAAATTTGTCCCTTTGCCTTTGGCTAAAGATATCAAATCATACGTACAGGTTGAGAACAACATAAGGGTGAAGAAATTATTGTCATTTATTTTTGGGTGTCCTTGTGGATCTTGATTTTGGACTCCACGGTTTGGAGTTTTGATCCAACAAGATATGACTCATAATCCAAACTGGGAAATTGCATTAAAGGGATAATTCATCAAAAAATGCCATTCCAAAGGTGTGGGATTTACTTTTTCTGTAGAACACAAAATAAGATATTTTGAAGAATGCTGGGCTCCAAACAGCTTTGGTTACCATTGACTTCCATTGTATAAAAAAAAAAAAAAAAGAACTTATTTTATGTTCCACAGAAGAAAGAATCCAGTTTGGAATGACATAGGGGTGAGTAAATGATGGCAAATTTTTCAATTGTGGGCAAACTATTTCTATAAATGCTCGATCTGAAAACGTTTCATAATTTTCTGCAGTGCCTGTGGCCAAAATAATTGAGCAAAATGCTTAATAAACAAAGGAAGTGGCAGAGATATGTTGAAACATTTCTCATTTTCATTAAGTTCAACTTTATGTATTAAAATAACTAAAACTTAAATAAAAATTAATAAAACTATATAGATATATACAAAAATAATAAAAATGACACCAAAATTACTAAACGTTAAACTTATTCCATATATATATATATATATATAATATAATATATATAATATATATATATATATATATTTATTCACAGAAAAACTAATTCAAAATGTTAACAAAACTATAACATTATGTCAATGATACTAAAATAAACACACAACCTGTATACAAGTATAACCCCGACACAAACAAAAAACAAGCAGCCTCTCTTTCTCCCATTCTCCCTCTCTCTCTCTCTCTCATTTTTTTTTCCAGAGAAGAACAAACAACACCTGTTCATTATATTAAAAGCTTCTGCTATGTAGCTGTTCTGTACCGAGGATTTAGAAGAGTCTTTCAGAGAGAGGGAGGAATTATGTGTTTTCTCTGATGTGTCCAAGAATGATAATGTACCTCAGCTCCAGCACTGTCATTAAAGGGGTGGTTGATTATGATGTCACTTTTCTAACTTTAGTTAGTGTGTAATGTTGCTGTTTGAGCATAAACAACATCTGCAAAGTTACAATGCTCAAAGTTCAACGCAAAGGAAGATATTTGCTTTTAAAGAAATATTTTTTTTTAAGGACTACAACAAACAGTTGGTAGGGACTACACGACATTCCTCCTGGGTTAGTGACATCACTAACCCTAACATTTACATAAACCCCGCCCCCAATAACACACTCCCCATGTTGAGAAGAGGAAGAGTTGTTGTAGTAGAGCACATTTGTGAGTCACATTTGACAGCTCAAGCTGTCGCATCCATATTTTAACATGCAATACAGTACAACACAAATGCAATAGTATGTCCAACGCATTCTCATCCTAGGGCGTCATACCTGACACTTTTGACATTTCGTCTAAATCCAACGCGCATGGTACCCTTTAGCGTCAATATAACACGCACAGATATGGGTAGGTTTAGGTCTGGGGTAGGGTTAGGGTTAGACCGCTAGGAGGCGCCTTCTGACCCATATATATCTGCGTCTCATATTGACGCTAAAGGGTGCCATGCGCGTTAAATGTAGACGAAATGTCACGAGCGTCAGTATATGACGCCTTGGGATGAGAACGGGCTGGCATGTCACTCTGTAGGCATCTTAGAACAGTTCCCACACAAGCGAATTATAGATTATCATGACAAAATATGCTGATCAAAGACTTACTTCACATCAGTAACGTAAATCCATCAACTAACCATACAGAAACGTCCTGTTGCATTCTACATGTTGTCACTTCTTCTTGAGTCTCTCCATCATTGTCCGACTCCAGTTTAAACATAAAAGGCAGAACAGTTTCTGACATGTAGTGACTGTCTGCGTGAGATAATCGGAGCTTCTAACACACACACACACTTGAAGCACCCGCCCTCTGTGCCGGGAGCATCAGCTCATTTGCATTTAATGGGACACACACAAAATGACAGGTTTTTACTGACCCCTCAATAAGTGACCATTTTAACATGCTGTAAAAAAATATCTGTGAGGTATTTTGAGCTAAAACTTCACATACACACTCTGGGGACAACAGAGACATATTTTACATATTGTAAAAAGGAGCATTATAACAGCCCTTTAAATAAATGCAGGGTTATTACTCAGAAAAAGTCTAATACCTACTTTCAAAGAGCCTCCACATTTATGAACATTTTAATGGCTATTAAAGATTTGAATGTCTATTAATTGCTCTATTTATATGCAGAGGGAAATTTGGTCATTACTAGCATCTCTATTTTCATAGAAAAAGTGTGACGGTTTTCAATGGTGACAGCGTATGTGGTCTAGGGAATGCATTTGCTGAATAAAACAACTTTTATTATTATTATTATTAAAGGGGCTAATAATTTGTATGCATTAATCACTTTTTTTATTGCCATTGTGTCAACATCTTGAAACAAAACTTTGAAAAGCCAAGACTTTCCCAGACTTCAAAGGTTGTCTATAAAAGCCCGTAGACTGCTTTTTATGTGAAGGACTGGTTTTGACAAAACGCATGCTTCTGAGAACCTCTCTTCCGTTCTATGACACATGGAATGAATGCCTATACAATTATCAGGATAATGCAGAAAGAGCTATTCTGTGCTGTAATGTCAATGTGTAATGCAAACTATAGTGTCACACCTAGTGTCACTTAACCAGCTCGAGTGCGAGCACAAGCAATAAGTTGCAGGCTGCAGTTCACTTAATGGCCAACGGTGTCGCTAATAACCAGGGTTTCTGAATTCTACATACATCCCCTTTAAGAGCTAGAGAAAGAAAATGGCCAGCTTTTCAAATAATGAGCATACAGTACAACCTTACTTTGCTTCCATGGAAAAGAGGAAAGTACTAGATTCAAAATTAAAAGTGTTTAAGTGACATATCTGGAAGGCTTCTGTGTGTGTGAGTGCATACTAGCACAGCATTGAGAGGAAGGGTGTTGCACATTTGATATTATGATAAATATCCCTGTCCGTCAAGAGTAGCAATGGCTATCAAACAAATTGGAGGGAAAATTCCACTTAACGTCACCGTAGATGAACATAAATGAGGCCCCTGGGCCCCTGGACGCCCGTATCTGAAGGACGTGTGCCTTTGACAGACAGTCCAGATATAGACAGTCAAGGAATCTGTCAGCTAAAAGAATGGTGGCACAATTCAGCCTAAGAGAGAGAGAAAAAAAATTTAGTGTGTGTGGGCTGAGGGTTGAGGAGGGGTGTTGACAGGACACGGATATGTGTGTGGGAGTGTATGTCAGAGAGCCTGGTTGAACATAAGATGAAGCGACCGGCTATCACATCAATCGTAACCTGTTTGCATGCTAACCTGACCCTCGAATGAGTTCTGCAGTCTGTCAATCCATTTGTCATTTTGTTGCTAAATCACCCGAGATTGATGTTACCCTCCTTCTCTTTGCTCTCTCTCCTTTACCGCCTTTGTCTTGCGAACTCATTGGCTCAAGCTCGGATCCAAAACCTCCATCGGCAGCATTTTAAGGCGCTCCCGACGTGAAAGCTAATCCAAAAGGTAGGCGACTTAATTATGCCGTCTGCAAAGATACCTCGGTTTAGCCCAGCTCTAAGCAGCATCACATGTATCTTTTGAGAAGGCAATTTCAGAAAGCAGTAGGAGTGGTAAAATAAATGCACGATAGCAGACGAGGAGAGAAAAGCGTTGATTAAAATGATACTTCATTAAAATACTTGATTAAGATTCAATTACATTTCACTCAATTAAAACATTCAAGTCATTCAATATAGACAAGTAACAAAATAATGAATAAAGAATGTATTATTTTGTTTCAGTATTTTTTTGTGTTCTGTGTATCGCACTGTTAGCCAACATACTAATGCCAAACTCTATGAAAATCAACAGAGATTTGGATCTCTGATGGCAAAGTTCCTTTCAAGTAAAGTCAGATCACTCAGTGCCATATTTGCAACGCCTTTAGGCAGTCATTTTTGGCCATGCAAAGACACAAACACACACACAGAAAACTGGTTGCCAAACTCACATCCACTGGTCATGTCAAATTGTATTGCTGGTTTGAAGATGTTACTTATACTCAAACAGCATTTTTTTTTTTAAGAGCACGTATTTTAGGTTGACCTAGCCAATGTGAATGATCAGTAATGCTAATGCAAATGCTAGCAGCATCAGTACAACGACTTTACCAATTGGTGATTGGCCCTTTTATTTAGAAGGCGTGACTTATTTTGCCATATTGCGCAATGCAATTTCTCCCATTCATAGTAATACAAGTACGTTTTGATCTATATTTGTCCATGGGAAGAGTCATAAATAGAAGGCAAAGGTTCCTCTGTTTTGGAACAGAGCTTCTCTCTCGATCCTTATTTTACCGGTTTACCTTTATCGCATTTGATCTCAGTATTCATTAATACTAATATTTTTTATATTTTGAAAAATAAGGAATTATTGCTATTATATAAGGAATAATAATAACAGAAAAAGAAAAAAGTCACGATAAACCACCCACCTTTTCTCTAGCAAAATCAATCACCCAGCATTGTTTCCCTACATCAAAAGTCTGCCAGCGTGCCTTCATGCATCCAAACCTTTTTAAAGTGCTGTAGTGGTGGAAAACAGACTGCAACGTGTTAGCAACA
This sequence comes from Semotilus atromaculatus, assembly GCA_031834385.1. Classification (NCBI taxonomy): domain Eukaryota; kingdom Metazoa; phylum Chordata; class Actinopteri; order Cypriniformes; family Leuciscidae; genus Semotilus; species Semotilus atromaculatus. The sequence continues at coordinate 38,068,305 of JAULUF010000022.1, forward strand.
TATCTCCAGGTGTAATGAGGGTGTTGCGGATCTCACTGTGAGCATCAGAATAACATCAGATAAACAGCTCCTGTCACTCTGGCACCTGACAAATGACTCTACGCTCCGCTGGAACACTGATAGCTTTTACACAGCCTCAGTAAATCGGTACTGGTGTCACACATCAAGATGGAACAACGTCATTGGCTGAGGGATGTGGGGGTGTTGTTGCAAATCTAAATAAGGAAGCTATATAGAAATAATGACATGTATCGAAGCTGTGGCCCAGTGATTAGCCCAGATTGCGCAGTGATGCTTGTGTGAACAATAAAGGTTTGAATCAGACTTGCAGTATTATCATTCACAGTCCACCTGCTATTCTTCTTAAAGTAAAAGTGATAAAAGGCAAAAAAAAAGAATATATATATATATATACACTCACCGGCCACTTTATTAGGTACACCTGTCCAACTGCTCCTTAACACTTAATTTCTAAGCAGCCAATCACATGGCGGCAACTCAGTGCATTTAGGCATGTAGACATGGTCAAGACAATCTCCTGCAGTTCAAACCGAGCATCAGTATGGGGAAGAAAGGTGATTTGAGTGACTTTGAACGTGGCATGATTGTTGGTGCCAGAAGGGCTGGTCTGAGTATTTCAGAAACTGCTAATCTACTGGGATTTTCACGCACAACCATCTCTAGGGTTTACAGAGAATGGTCCGAAAAAGAAAAAACATCCAGTGAGCGGCAGTTCTGTGGGCGGAAATGCCTTGTTGATGCCAGAGGTCAGAGGAGAATGGCCAGACTGGTTCGAGCTGATAGAAGGGCAACAGTGACTCAAATAACCACCCGTTACAACCAAGGTGGGCAGAAGAGCATCTCTGAACGCACAGTACGTCGAACTTTGAGGCAGATGGGCTACAGCAGCAGAAGACCACACCGGGTGCCACTCCTTTCAGCTAAGAACAGGAAACTGAGGCTACAATTTGCACAAGCTCATCGAAATTGGACAATAGAAGATTGGAAAAACGTTGCCTGGTCTGATGAGTCTCGATTTCTGCTGCGACATTCGGATGGTAGGGTCAGAATTTGGCGTCTACAACATGAAAGCATGGATCCATCCTGCCTTGTATCAACGGTTCAGGCTGGTGGTGGTGGTGTCATGGTGTGGGGAATATTTTCTTGGCACTCTTTGGGCCCCTTGGTACCAATTGAGCATCGTTGCAACGCCACAGCCTACCTGAGTATTGTTGCTGACCATGTCCATCCCTTTATGACCACAATGTACCCAACTTCTGATGGCTACTTTCAGCAGGATAATGCGCCATGTCATAAAGCTGGAATCATCTCAGACTGGTTTCTTGAACATGACAATGAGTTCGCTGTACTCAAATGGCCTCCACAGTCACCAGATCTCAATCCAATAGAGCATCTTTGGGATGTGGTGGAACGGGAGATTCGCATCATGGATGTGCAGCCGACAAATCTGCGGCAACTGTGTGATGCCATCATGTCAATATGGACCAAACTCCCTGAGGAATGCTTCCAGCACCTTGTTGAATCTATGCCACGAAGAATTGAGGCAGTTCTGAAGGCAAAAGGGGGTCCAACCCGTTACTAGCATGGGGTACCTAATAAAGTGGCCGGTGAGTGTATATATATATATATATATATATATATATATATATATATATAATATAAAAAGACAAAACAGTTGTTTTGTATTTGTGTTTTTTTTAATAAATAAAGTATATTGCTGTTGAGTATGTTTAGACTATAAATACACAAATATGATATAATATTATATAACAATACATAAAAATAATAATATAATATAATAATATAATTACTAACATAATGTTATATTGTATAACAATACATAAACAGATATGAATAGAACAAATCATTTTCTATTTTATTTCTAATGTAAATAAATAGAATTTGAAGTACATTTACATTAAAATATTTTAGGTAAAAAAAAGTCTGGTTGAATCATTGAAACTAGAGACTCTAAAATGGTTTTTTTTAATGTTTTTTTTACACTTTATTTTATAGTGTCATTACACTAGTGTCCATCACTTATTTATACACCATTCTTTATTTCAGTGCTGTCCATACTGTAATATCGTCATATTGCATATACTGTATACCAGTACACCTACCTTAAATCATAAGGTTATATTTATTTATTTCAGCATCCTTTGCACTATGCTACATCACACTGTGTACATGTATGTGTACGGTACCTGTATATCATATCCACCTTCAACATGTACATAATGAGAATAATAGTTTACTCTTGTATCCTTTGCACTTTGTTCACTGCACGATTGTCAATTTGTCAATATGTCCATATTGTTGTTCATAGTGTGTATATTAGTGTTTTCTATACTGTAGTCTGTGTCTGTTTTTGTTATGGTATTTTTGTACGAGTAAGCACATCATGAGCAATGTACAATCCTGAGTCAAATTCCTCGTATGTGTTCACATACCTGGCAATAAAACTGATTCTGATTCTGATTATTACATAATAGTTATTATAGTAATAACTATAAACTATGCATAATTACATCCTACCAACATTACATTACTAACCCTAACCCTAATCCTATAGTAAGTATGTGCAATTACTTAATATTACTCAGTACTTAACTGGATTATCACAGTGTAAAAAAAAAAAAAAAGTGTAACCTTTTTGTCTCTTCAAACACACACAAATGTTGTAACTAGTCAAAAAAAAAAAAAAAAGAGTTGTCCACCCACCAGTTCAGCAACTAAATGGCCATACAGTATCATACAGATATGAGGCTGTGACTATCTTTCACAACATGGCAACAGAAAACATGAACAGAGAACTGGTCTGTGAGACGAAACCGTGCCCGTGCTCTGTTTTTCTCAGCTTCGTCTCCCTTTCCTCTTCTACCTCTAACATCTGTCTCCCGTGGCACTCACAGTCATATTCCTGCTCAGGGACACTGTCTGAAGGTCCCAGTGGACTATAGCACTCCCTGAGAATTGTCCCTGTCCCCCTTGTCACCAATTTGTGTCTGCGGGCTGACACTGGCGTGCATTGGGAGCAGGCCTTAGTTCCCCCAAGCGCCATGCCTCAGTCTCATTTAGGATTTCACATTTCTCTGTGGTTACAGCACTGAGGGAAGAAAATAACCTAGACAAAGACAATGAAAAAAAAGGCAAACAATAAGACAGAGAGAGGCAGACAGAGATAAAAAGAATGCTGCAATACTGTCTTTAAAGCGACCAAAAATAAAACTTGTTGACAGTTCATCTGAAATGTTTGGGTACAGGTCAGCCAGAACTAAATGAAGCAACAATTTTCTCCACACAATCCAAGCCCAAACAAAATACAGCATTAGAGTACCAATACTTGCACACTATATTGCAAGTCTTAAAGTCATACAATTGCAAATATTGTAATTGTTGCTATATCTTCTACATAGCCCACCTTGTTCATGACAGGAAAGCAAATCATTATTTTAAACCAGAAATGTCAATAAATTAGCTAGTCTAAATGATTTGTTCAGAAATGGGACCATAATGCAGTGGTTAACATCTTTTCTGTTTGTATTCATTTTCATCCCTTCCTCGCACACTTGAATACCTGGAATACAACATAGGGTAATATGGACCAAATGTATGATTTTCACAATTATTTGAAGCTTGAAAGGTTCCTCTTTCTCTGTTACACAGAAAGAACAATGTAAAAATAGCTGATGTTGATCCATACACAAAAGTAATTGATCATCCACTGGTGATCATGATTGGTGCTCTGGAATCATGTAAACCCGAAACAATATGTCTTCTCCATTAATCTGTCACCCTCTCTACCATTAACATCAATTTCCAGAATGGAAATTGTTGCAATTCATCCTACTCATCAAATCCTACACAACACACTTCATTCAGTTACATGAACATACTCAATTGTCCACTCACTCTCTCACATGCATTGTGGGTAGCTACGGCGTAACATGGCGTGAACTGTGCGCATGCAATTTAGACACTTAAATTATGTTTTGCTATGTATATACACGTCCTTGAATAAGCCGGGTTTTACTTCTGATTATGTCAATACTGCCGTGCAAAGGCAAAAGACCTTAACTTCAATTTTGTCAAAAATGAGTTATTGCCATATTTGGAACAATGGACATCAGTTTTATCATGTGGATAAATATCTTGCGTCAATTTTGTTCTTTTCTGCTAAAAATAAGATGTTGTTTTTGCCATAACTTCCAAAAGCAGAGGGAAAGCAAAGGCAGAAGCCCTTAACATCAGTTACGGTCTTTTAGCTTTGTTCCGCTGCGCTTTAGAACGCTGTTTTTAAGTTACGGTGGAGTTAAGGCACTCTGCCTTTGTTTTACCTAACGTTACCAGCAACTTTTGCCGCGCTGAAGTTACGGTGTTATGCCTATGTGTAACTGAAGCACTTTTGCCACACGCATTCATTTAAATATACCTCCCCTGGCGAGGAGAAAACATTACCACGCACACAAACCAACCCAGCAGATATAACTTAGATCGCAGCTTACCTTTTTTATTTTTTAAAACATGGTCAAAATCCATGGAAAACAACATCCAATGAGAAGACATCCATTGTTTAAATCCATCATGTGCCGGCAGGCTAGCCTAACGTTAATTCTATCAAAGTGCAAAGTTGTCCGGAGGTTGACGATCAATTTTAAGTGTTGCTGACGTCCGGTTTACACCAACCACTATGAAATTGTCCCGGTTAAACAGTTAAAATGCTGACAGCTAAACGGTGTAAAAGTGTGACTGTATTGTAGAGGATTCCAACAGCGCGACATACAAGTCTGCCGTTAAAGCTATGAGCTAAAACAAACTAGCTAGCACTGTCGTGAAAAACAACACAGACGCGAATAAAGGTTGCGTTTTCTTAAAACTGGTCAAACTCGTGGTGCATTCATAGTTCATGTAAAATACCCCTATCTCATCTGTTTTTGTCGTTTAGCATATATTTAAAGCTTTCAAAAAAATGGTGAGAATTATTCAATATAAATTATTTTGAATAATTGATGTTTTATAAGTCAAACTAACATTTAATGTAGGCTACAAATTGCACCAGTAGGCTATTAAATGTTACTAAAAATAAGAACAGAGGGTACAAATTGTTTCATGTGAGTTATTAAGCCTACACAACACTTTACAATAAGGTTCATTAGTTAACATTAGTTAATGTATTAACTAACATGAACTAACAATGAACAAAACATTTGTTACAGTATTTATTAATCTTTGTTAATTAGTTAATAAAAATACAGCTGTTCATTGTTCATGTTAGTTCACAGTGCATTAACTAACAACCTTTGATTTTAATAATGTATTAGTAAATGTTGAAATTAATATTAACTAAGATTAATAAATGCTGTAGAGTATTGTTAGAATACTAAATATATTTTCCATTCTGTCCAGGAAAATTTATTATTACAGAGTTTTTTTCATTTATTCTGGAAAACATACACACAATGTCATCAGATATAAGCATATTCCTATATGTTTTGTCAGGAAAGGGTGAATGGTATTTGAGAAAGGGCGTCTACATATTACTGGCATAGCCTAATCAAACCTTTCAAATGTAAGAAATATTTGTGGAAGGTTACTTTAACGGTACCTCTTAAAGTGTTATTTTACTTAAATAAAGTACAACGATAAAGTTTTAAAATGATCCAGTACAGATAATAGCCTTCTCATTTTTTTATTTTGTAATATTCTATTAATGTAATATTAAGTCTTACTAGACAGAACTCACTAAATGTTATTTTAAGGCTATCATTGTTATAATAGAAATGTTTGTATAGAGTGAAAAAAGTCAAAATGGTCAATAAAATAGAAGTTAAGGTATTTTGCCTTTGTGTGACCTATTATTGTTTTGCAGATAATGCAAAGGCAGAATACAGTAACTTCCGAATAAGGGTCAAAGGTCAAGTTTGAGCTCAGTTTTTTTTTTTGTAGATAAATATATTCATTATGACAACTACTTGGCAAAATTTCAGTGTCCTACCTATCATACAATTGGCTGGACAACAAAAAAACTTTAAAGTCATTTTTCTCAGTTTCACACTCTGGTGAGTTAAGGTCTTTTGCCTTTGTAGGGCAGAATAGTGTGATACTTCTCAGGGGTGGCAAGTTACAATTTAAAATCAGAGCTATAGAAATGTATCTTTATACTTACAAGTAAAGCTTTATATTGCAAGATTGTATCTATTTCCTTGACTTTCCTTGGTCTTAAAATAAATTTAAAATATTATGTTACTCAATTATTCCCTAATCCAAATAGCGATTTGTCAAGGTCCCATATACAAATAAAGAAAATAACCCTAAAGGTCCTAAAATATCCCTAAATGTCTTCTACTCACCCAAAAGAAGCAATGATATCCGTAAAAGTGGCAGTATTTTATCTTATAGAAAATTATGTTTTCACACAACGAAAGCATTTTATTCCAACAGTAGTGGCCACTGAATGAGTTGGCAGCTTTATCAATGGTTTGATTGATTTGACTATATTTTGAGAGCTGTCGTTTGGTCATGTGATCAGTGGCGTTCTGAGGAGAGATCAAACACAAGCTGCTCAGAAAATGTGTCAATGAAAGAATTGTTACACCCTAGTTGGTGACTATGGATACCTTAGGTCAACGGGGAAAAATTAAAGGGAAAAGGAGATCTTTGGGGATTTTGGTATGATGTCCTCGTACATCTTCTTGCATATAATTTTCCTCAACTGCATCATTACAACCCAAATGGCAGTGGAGAAATGTAGAGAAGCAGTATGAGATGTCCAATGGGACACCGAGGGCTCAAAGGCTTTGGGAAAAAATACATACTGGAAATATATGTTAACTGGGCCCAATCTGGCTCTCCTCTTTCGGCTCAACTTTCAGCATAGTCTAAAAGTCGAGAAACTGCTCAACCTTTCTCAGGGAGTAAAGAGGGGGATCTCTGGGGCTTTTGTGCACAATTGCCTTTCTTTCTAGGATAGTGTACAATCCAAACCCTATTCTTCAAACTCCTAAGGGCAGGGACTCTGGGGAAGGATGTGGTTTCAGGTTTTCTGGAATTAACAGAAACATGCAGGACTGGCCTAGCCATATTAATGTAACATCTTTCATTTGTCTTTCCAGACATGTAGTGCACCTGCCATCTGGGATGTGATCAATTATGTGATCAATTATTTTATCATTCCCCCAAGAAGGCCTTTAGATAGACAGCATGAGGCTATAAGTATTGATTAAGCCACAGGGTAGACACTCAGACACATAACAAGCTGGGGGTTGCTGAATACTGAACTCTCAACTGTAACGAGACATTGTTAGGGACAACCCATTTTATATCAGTAACCTTGCTGGTACCAACCTACTCACTATAATCCAGGGGGATCCAATTTGTATCCAACAGAGACGCCAATTGTATCCAACAACGTGCCAATTTTACCTGGTTTGGTGTGAATTTTATAGATTGAGAACATCAATTTAATTTCTAAAAGAAGATTTAATTTGTATCTAAGTCTAACTAGAGCGAAAGGTACACAGGTGGTTTGTTGAAAAGCAGAAGATGGCTGTGCCACTCAATACCTTCTCAAACTATTTTCTGAAACACTCTATTAGCGGCTGAAGAGCAATCTGAACACTAAATAGCCAGACTATATATACACAGTACATGTAAACAAATATTCTGTACATGGGTGTTTCTTCAACCTCAGTCATTTTTAGACTTTAAAACAGAAAATCTCCCTTGTATTAACTCACATTTTTAATTTCAATGAACTCAAAAATGTAAGGCAACCAACTTTTAAATTAAATCACAATATATATATATATATATATATATATATACATACATACATACATACATACATACATACATACATATTTTTTTTATGATAAATGATGACAAACAACACAAATGATTACCACACACTTGATTGACGCAATAAAATATGTTTCCAAGTGATTTAACTTTTTTTGTGTGTGTGTGTGTGTGTGTCAATGAAAAGCATTCTTGAGAAGAAACAAAGCAAAAAAAAAAAAAAAAGAAAGTTAAATCATTTGGAAACATATATTTTTGCGTCAAACAAGTGTGTGGTAATCATTTGTGTTGTTTGTCATCATTTGTCATCTTTTTTTTTTTGTACTCTAATAAAAATTAAATGTTAGCTATTCAATTAGCCTTAGAAAGTAATTTTATTCAAGAGATTTATTTGGGGTCAGTCGGTCAGACAATTAAATAAACAAATGAGATGCTAGTATGCACACTTTTGGACAAGTGTAGCGTCTGGACCAATCAGACATGCACTAACTATTCATTATATTTTAATGAATAATCTAGCAAACTCACTCTCCCAACAAAGGCCTATGAAACCCCAAAACTAACATCACAAATAAGCTTACCCACTGGCAGAACCTGGTGTCCTGTTAAAGGACATATTAAGACTGACAACAAGTTTTACGACCCCGAAAGGAATTTTTTGTGACTCTCACTTAATTCTTACTGAGAAGGAGAAATAAACCCTGTTAATCCTATATACTCTCTATATATAACCACTTGAGAATATAAACATGGATATCATTTTCCCATCTCATGATTTTCCTTTTATGTGGTTTGGCCTATATTTTCTTGTAAACTATAATGGGTTAATGTTTCAAACCTTGCAAACTATGGTTAACCAAATGCATGTGTGGCACGTTTGGTCTCTATAAACTACAAACTTTGTCCCCCATTTGTTAATTTACAAAACATTTTTGCTAACTTTGTGACACATTAGTATTATGAGAAGTGTGAAGATTCTTCTCTTAAACACCCGATGAAATTACATATTCAAAATCCTCCTAGAACACAATGGGTCGTAAAAGTTTCCCTCCAAAGGGAACTCTTCTTATTGGCTCAAACACCTCCAGAGGGTGTAACATCTTCATGCTTTAAAAATCACTGATCACAAGATCAGCCCTCTCTTAACTCTCTTGCTCTCTCTTGCTCTCTTATGCTCGCTCTTACTCTCTTGGTCCTTCCTGAGAAGTCCTAATGTGAAGATGATGCTGAACTAGAAGTCCCCCAAAGACCCCAAGCTTGTGCCAGGCTGCGGCCTCGTCTTTCCATTCACCAAAGATCCTCTGACTCCCACTGGTTCTCTCTCATCAAACACATCAGCACAGATCAACTGGAGCCTCAACAAATTGCATCAGGGCAGTTCAATTTAAATGGGCGAGACATGCAATTATCAAACTTAGTCTCATTATTTGATACATGAAATATCCTTACCCCTTTTTAAGAAGGGCGTGTTCGAACTAAACTGATGGTTTGCTCAGGCTGTTGATCTGCAGCACTTTCAAACAGTGGGTCTTACAACGGACATGGAGACACAACAATCAGAGGCTGAAATCAGGGTAGCAAAAATGCCTTTTATTTCTATATTATGACCATTTTTTAATGTAAAAATCATACTAGCATTATAAGTGCACCCCAGGAAACATTACAAACCAATAAAACAATGCAGTTCATGATCCATTTAAATTAAATCAAAACGAACATTCCCTGACTTCCTGTAATTGTCCCGAATGACAGAACCGCAGTAAGGAAAAGACAAGTATTCCCACCCCTTGGCTACTACTGCATCAATTTAGCTAACACTATTAACAATGCCCTAAGAAGTCTTACTGAACACTTGTTTCTTGAACGATTAAGACATTTAGCAAACTCACAACTTCCACAGTTGTTACAGGGAGAGTCCCTCTGGAGCAACTAGAGGTTAAGAGTCTAACTCAAGGACACAATGGTGACGGTTCACAGCTCGCTCCATGCCAGCCCTGAGCTTTAAGCATAAGCTTGAAACCTGGAAACATGCCACTATAACCATTCTCTATGATAAGAACAGCATTTTTCAGAGTGATAGACCAAATCCCGGTGATAACGCAGCCACCAGTCGTCCAAACAGCATAGATCGTTTACCTGTGCACAGTTTAAAGTGGACATTTTTGCCTTGAGTGATTGAAAACACTGTAACCTGAAGTCCTTCACCACAGTCCGAGAGTAGTGATGGCTGGCTGCCAGAGGTGGCCTCCAACCTTGAGCTCTCTAAGCCTGTATGCATCTGAACTCCGAGGAGAGTGGATTGTAGCTAGAAAGTGAGCCTCTAAGAATGAAGGCAGCACATAAAAGACCTCAGTGCTTTGCCACCAGCCAAAGAGACGGTGAGATGGAACTGATGGACTCGGAATACTAATCCCGTTACCACAGCAATCAAAAGGGACCTGTCTCTCTCCATTTCGCTCTCTTCGCCTCACTCCGTATCTTTCTCTCGCTCTCTCCTCCGCGCCCTCCCCCATTCATCTGCTCCATTTAAAACAGTCTCTTGACACTGACCCATGGAATAACAATCACCCAAGGCTGATGTCGAGGACACAGCAATCAAGAAACAGAGAAACACTTGCCACACTACTATCGGTACCTTTTTGAACGAACAAACGGACTGCTAGCATGCATGAAAAGGATGTTTCTGACAGGATGAACATTACTTTTAAGGGTTAAACTGGCTAAAGGGTACTTTTCCTGGTGGGCCAGATCACTTTTTGGTCGCAATTCCAAATTTCTATGAAGATTTTAAAGGAGAAAAAAAGTGCTGACGATGTCAAGTCAGCTTATTTAACCGTGGTGCTAGATCCAGGTACAAGCGGTATAGAACAGCACAGCTCTCTAGTGGGATGTGACCAACCCTTAACTTAAATGACCTTACTTCAGCTTACTGAGTGTGTCCTAGTGGGCAACTATACTTTACTCAATGCCGCCCCCACTCAAATCTGCTGCTATATCTACTGTTTCTGTCTGTGATTCTCCTCTCCTGCTAGAAGATAAAACACGGTGGGCAGCTGCATGTTATATTAATAGCACCATACAGTATAAGTAAGTCACACAATAAATGTAGTGAAAAAAAACTTTGAAAATACTTTTGACAACCTGAAACCAAACAAAACAGATTTTTTATTTTTATTTATTTTATTTTTTTTTTTCAGTTTCAACCCGGTTAAATAAAAAATAAAAAAATAGTAAAACAAAGCAAAGCAAAAATCAAACAAAACAAAACAAAACAAAACAAAACAAAACAAAACAAAACAAAACAAAACAAAAACAAAAACACTTCTTTCTTGCTGCTATGGGAGCTTTGGCATTTCAAAAAAATGTGCATCAATCTGCATTGCATTAACTTACAGATGAAGTGTGTGATCTCACTAACTAGAATCACCAAACAAATAAACCAAATATATATATATGTGACCCTGGACCACAAATCCAGTCACAAGTAGCACGGGTATATTTGTGGCAATAGCCAACAATAAATTGCATGGGTCAACATTATCGATTTTTCTTTTATGCCAAAAATCGTTAGGATATTAAGTAAAGATCATGGTCCATGAAAATATTTGGTCCCACTTTATATTAAGTGGCTTTAAGTACTTACATTGAAATTAATTATTTGATACAATGGACTTGTTGTGTACATACATGTTTTTACATTGTACTTATATTTGAAAAATACCAGCATGTAATTACAACTGTAATTAATTTATGTAATTACATGTATAATTACACAGTTGACCCTTCCCTTACACCTTAACCCACCCTTATACCGACCCATACCACCACACCTGTCCCTAACCTTACCCCTATCACATCTCAATAGCAGCAAAAGAGTTTGACAATACAACATGAACACAATAAGTACATTGTACTTATTTTTCGATGTAAGTACATAGTACTTAAAGCCATTTAATATAAAGTGGGACCAATTATGTTGTACATTTCCTACCGTAAATATATAAAACATTTATTTTTGTAAGTGAATGCAGCATAAAAGCGAACATACAGCTTTTATATGATGTATATCATATAATTTAAAAAAAATTGACCCACGTGACTGGTTTGGTGGTCCAAGGTCACATGTGTCTGTTTTCAAATGGCATGATTCCCCTTTGAAAATAATAATTGGACATGTGAATTCCCAGATACATGGTGCCCATATTAGAGAGAAAAAATCGATTCCGGCCTGTGCCCCCCTCCCCCATCTCTTTCCCCAATAATTCCCGGTCACCTCTCTACCGTTAATAAATCAATTTACATAATGCTTTACCAATCTGAAGACATCAAATAGCACCCACCACCTTAGATTCTGGTGTTCCCTGTAGCGATCAGCAGAGTAGTGTGTCCACTTCCCCTCATCCTTTCCAGATCTCATTACTATCCTCTTCTCTCTCTGTTCACATTAATCCACACACATACACACACACACACATCTTCATGGGTGTATTTGAATCATGAGCTCTGGGACTGGTGTCCCCTGACGGATTACAGTTCGGTCCTGTGGATGAGATAAATGATAACTTCCCTATCGCAGAGAAAAGTAAATTAAAGTCAGCCGCACTGCTCGCCCTCCCCCTACACACTCTGGGCAAACTTGTTTGTTCACTAACTCCTGGACAAGGACACCAAGACAAACACAACAGGTAGAAAAAAATGCATAGCTAATGTAGCTGGTATGGCTCTTTACACACACACACAGCTTTGTTTTTGTGATTTATGAGGACATTCCAAACTATATTTTCTATCCCCTTACACTGCCCCTGTCCCTAAACCTACCCATCACAGGAGACATGCTGCATTTAAAAAAAAAAAACATTGTTTTTTATGTTTTTTAAGCTATTTGAAATATGAGGACTCATGCAATGTCCTCATAAATCACGTGCAAATTGTAATACCAGTGTAATATGCATGTCATTATACACATTTGTGTCCTCATATATCACAAAAACAAGCACACACGCACACACACACACGCACACACAATAAGCATTTAAAAACACCTGGATGCTATTTAAATCCGCGGTTCTGTACAGGGGATTAGCTAGGGAATATTCTTGCTATCTCATTTCCAGGTGCAATGACCACAGGAGTCAAACAGTACTTCAATCCAAGTAAGAATGGTAGGCAATGAGAAAGAGAGCGATAATAATGTTAATACACAGAATATGACCACAAAGCTAATCAATGTCCCTTTAGAAAAGCAAGAAAGTGATCTAGACAAAGTGAGAATAGCTGCATCGGCTATTGTAAATGGTGGATAACTAAACTAAGGCCCTGTTTACATCTGGTATCAAGATGCATATTGGTTGATAGGATCACAAGTGGACGACGCTAAATATACAGTAGGTGTTACTGTAATACAGACGTTGTGAGCACTTCCAGGGGTAGTCGAAAACTATCTATCTATTTATGCATCCATCCATCCATCCATCAATATTTATTTTCTATATAATGCTGTGTGTGCAATGGAATATGAAATAATAAAACTGTGGGGGAAAAGTAGCATGTTAACAGTGGCACAATACCAAATTTCAAGATTATGCCAGAATAGTACTATAAAGCTGCAAACGTTGATAAATGAAGATTAAAAAAAAAAACATTTTTTTTTAAATGTATAATTAAACAATTAAGTAAAAATAAAAAAGTAAAAATGATATATAGGCCTACATGTATATATATATAAAATGAATAATAACAAATGTCTGGGGGAAAGCTTTAATTAGGATATAGCTTTAATCAAGAACTCAAATGGGTTCAGTAATTAATGTTTGAGGATGTAAAGATATGCATTTCAATCAATGTTTCACAATGACAAACACTGGAGAAGTTGTTTCCTATAGGAAAAAAAGGGTCATTTAAAGTGTTGATTAGAGTTGCTCTGAGGGTGGCCCTCCATCTGTTGTGTGCTCTGGCACACCTTGCCCCAGGTGGAGAGTGACATCTCTTTGTGACCCATATAATTGGCTCTTTACCACCTTGATCATATCTCTTGAGGAAGAGAGAGAGAGAGAGAGAGAGTCTCATGGATAGCAAGACAAGAAACATCTGTTGTGCTCCTCTACTTCTGGTGCAACAAAAAGAGGAGTGGCACAGACACAACAATGAATTCAATGTGACGTGGCTGGGAGACAAAAAAAAAAAACTCAGAATCTGTAACAAAAAAAAAACAAAAAAAAATGTAAATATGATCTTGTAGAGTATTCATATTTAAATGGTCATGGCAGTTAATGGAGTGTTTTGAGGGCCCCGCGATAACAACATTGTTTCATTTCCTGCTTCAAACATGAAAATATCACCGGCATTAACACCAAACTGTGGTTAGAAAATGTTAATTAACAGTGTGTCAAGTTTAATTTGACAAACAGCCCTAAAATACAAAACTAGAGCTAAAAAAAAAAGAAGATACAAGTAAACTTAGTGAAAACTAAACTAAATTGAAAAGACAGTTCCAAAAGGGTCCTTGTACCATTGGTGTTCATGCCTTGAAAAAAAAAAGTAGCTATATAAAATTCAACACTCAGGTACTAGGCAAAATAATATATACGAAGTTTCATTTCAATACGTCAAAGCATTGTGAGGATACAGACTCACTTTTTGTACAGGGTCCACTAATTTATGAATGTGTTACAGCAGGTTTAGTGTATCAAAAACTTTTGACAGGCACTTTTTCAATATGATCTGAGGCAAATTCGGGGATTAAATCGCTGAAAGCTGTCGGAGGCTTTTTGCTAAATGTAATGTAGTCAGGCAGAAATTTAAACCCTCAGGTCCAAAATTTCATTTCTACGCAATGTAATTCAAAAGTTAGCTAAAAATTCAACTTGAACTGTTGGTGGCGCTAGAGGGCATGAGAGACTGGCACCAACATTGCATTAAAGGTTATTGAGTTTAAATATATCCACATTGCCAAATTTCACACCTTTTTAGCATATGCTTCTAGAGGCTGCATTTGACTCCCAGCCAGAAGAATAATAACCTTCGGTGCTTGGACTTGGCCCCTAATAAATAAATCCAAAAAAGGCACAGGGGCCCTGTATATGCCTGCATTTAGAACAACAGAAATAGACCATGTGGACGGACACAGTATCTTAAAACCCAGAGTCCAGCTGGATTATCAATACTACACACCTCATGGCTGAATTCAATGTCAGATTTTAAGAGCACAGAGATCCACTCTCAGCTCCCAGAGGGTTCGGCTCAGGACAGGGCTCTAATTAACAGCGGTGCTGCTTCACACCGGAAAACGTGGGGGCGCACAAGAGAGCCTTTACGGTCCCTTGAGCTGAACCCGATTTCACACATTAATGAGGATAGTGACTGATTCAGGCTGCAGCAGTAATTGGTGCCCAATGGGAAGTTGTGCATTCAGGTGCTTCTGTTTTGGCCGTACTGTTGCTTGCTGCACATTCAGCATGAATGCTAGCAGCAAAGTCACAATACAAAAACAAGCCTGCTTCATGGGTTGACCTTAGCTGACGATGTTATTGATTAGATAACAGGGATGTGCAAAGCAACACTTTCAAAATAATGTATTTGGTGTAATAACTAGTCCACTAATCTGACTTTTAGTTGCAATGTAATGGAAGTAGCTATTATTTTTCTTCATAGTGACACATATATTTAAAAGGTAGGTTAGGCAATATTTTTCATAAAAAAAAAAAATGTCATTCAGGTTGAAACTCTCTTCACATCCTGATAGCAATCAATAATAGAAGTGGTCTAAATATATACTTTTTTTAATTAATTTTTTTACATACATCTTCTAAGGGAGACTCAGAACCAAAACAATTGTTTATCCAAATCTCAACCCAACTTTGGACTCTGTTGTTAACATTTAATATTATAGTAATGTGCAAGTAAGGGCTCCTTAAATAGATTACAGCATTAGCAGATATAATTTTTTTTATCCTCAAGAAACTTTTAATTGTAACTGAATTAATTTAAAGACAGGGACACAATTTCTTCAGTAAACAATTTAAAAAAGCAATTTTATGTTTCATTTTTCCCCCCTCTGCTGTACCGAACCATGCCGTATCAAAACTGAGGTATGTACCGAACTGTCAGTTTTGTGTACCGTTACACCCCTAGTTCACACCATGTCATATCCGTAATTGAAAGATGGCAACCTGTGATGTTCACAGACTCATTATTATTGTAATGTTATGTGCTTTGAGATATGAGGTAATTTAATGCCGTCTCACGTTACGCTTTGCAGACTTTCTGGCTGTGAGCGTTCATGTGTTTTAGAGGAGGCGTGGCTTTACAGACACTCTGAAGGGTAGATGGAATCTTATGATGGTACCATGAGCTTGGTATAGCTAGCCTCTCCAAAATTGCCACCCTACCTTTAAGTGAAAGTGATTATGTAGGGCGGAGCTTGGTTTACCCATTTGTTGTCGATTGGATGGAGGCAGATCAGTTGGTTGTCAACCATCGTGACACATCAATATTTTTTCAGAGTATTTTGAAATTATGACTGCAGTAAAAAAATTAATAAAAAAAAAAAACTGTTTTACAACTAGCCAGACTGGTTCTTGCTGCTCAAAGATGAAGGCATATGTCCGTTTGGTCTGAATCTGAGAGTGTTTGCAACTGCAGTCTGTTCTAAAATGCTCAGTGTGAAACCCAAACAAATCCTGGTCCAAACAAGTCCTCCTGCCAAAGATGGTGGGTATGGTGTTCTGATTCAGAGTATGGAGTGTTGTACAGCGACAGCTTGAGGTGTGTGGGTCTTATACTTTCCAAACCCAAGCTTGTTGAACAAGCATGACCGGGAATGAGAGCCTCATTCATAAAGCAGATTGCTCTGCGTACTACGAGAGCCAAAGACGGATTCAAATTTTCTCAGAGGTACAAAAACATCTTATTTTAGGATTTCTTTTTTGTAACTGCTGATTTCCAAAGGCAGTGGTGGGTATGATTAAATGTTATGATTAAATTAATAGCGGTAATACACCAGCTACTGTGCGATTTCTACCTCAGAGGCAGAGAACATTTACAGCTAGACATTATAATAGCACTATTGTAGAGCGATGTTTGTGACTCTAATTTTAAAGACACTGGAAGGATAAGTAATAACGTCGAAGAACTCTTGCTAATGTACAGCAAAGAAGTTCATGCATGGGGAAGCGAAGAAGAAAGGGACCACAAAGAAAGGTAGATAACACCCCCCATGTGATTCAGGCCTCTGGAGTAAAGCTCTCTGTATATATATATATATATATTTTTATATATAAGACCCAACAGGGTTCCATCAACCTCTCTCTCCCCTTTTATCTGTCTTACTTCCTCTGTGACTTTGCCCACAATCTTCAAAGTGAATAGTAGAGAACAACCGCATTACCTCTGAATTTCAGAGAGGCTGGTTTCATTCACCTGGTCGTGTGTTTAAAATATGTGCATGCATGTTGGTGCAGTGCACGTATACTGCATCAGTTAGAGCTCTGTGTGAGCCGCAGCAGAACGCCGTGACTTTAATGATTAACGACGGTTCTCCGTCGGGCCCCTGCACACCGCCCAAACCTCTGTCATGATACCAAAAATAGACAAAGTACAGCGCCACGTTTAATGACAACCTCTTCTGATCGATGCTCCTCTCATGCATGGAAGCGGCACAAAGACAAGTCTTTCAAGCAGACAGCTTCACAGCATGGGGAAGAGGCTTTCGAAGGGCCCACTTTTGAAGATTTGGACAGCCCTTTTTCTTCCCACCGTGCAGTGATGGACAGATGCTCTGTTGCGATTGAGCACCGCCTATGGCAGACCTAAGGATGGATGGAGAGAACGTGAAGGAGTAGGAGCTGTCATGTTTTTTTATTTTTTATGGCGCTTGTGTTTTTCTCAAAAGAACTGCTAAGGAGCCATTGGAAGCTTGAACGTCCTCTTTGTAGTTGGAGACTGTTTGAATTGAATGATTAGCAATGAGAAAGTATGGCACAAAAGCGGTATGGGCCAATTCATTTCTCAAAACGAATCAACACAAGAAAATCCAGTGGCACTTACTTGGCTTTCTCAGGTCATGTGTGCCAAATCAATAATTGAACGCCAAGTTCCATTTGAGTTGGAACTGATGAGCCGATCTTTGTTGCATTTGTTGGTTGACAACATATTGATGAGAATACATCACAAGTACACCTTGTACCTTAAATCAACAAAGGGCTATTGGAGTTTGAAATGGAGAGATTGATATAGAAAATTAAAGAATTCAAAGGAATATTCCGGTTTCAGTACAAAGTAAAACTGACAACAATTTTGAGGCACAATGTTGATAACTACAAATATTACTTTCAGCTTGTCCCTCCTTATAAACAAATCTGGGATACAGAGAGACAGTTGAAGAGTGAGACACAATTGAAGTGAATGGAGCCATTTTGTAAACACTAAAAAAGTCACAGTTTCAAAAGTATAGCCACAAAATGTAAACAATAAGATCACAGTTTCTGCTCTTGGGAACCGTCAACTGGCTAGCTTCCTAGACCTACACCAGACACCTCAAGATTAAGGCAGATCAGTCTTAAGTCACAGATCAGATTATCCAAGCAATTAAAGCTTCCTCAAACATTACAATCCCTGAAAGTCAGCTCTGAGAGAATGAGAAACAAATCTGAAGAACAGAACGAGAACAAGTCAGTGTTCTCAAGGGATTTTTCGTTTTCCAAGACTACCTGCAGCTCTTTGTGCTTGGAAGAGCTTATTTTCCTAGATGCACGGGCTGTTGCTTTCGAGCAATTTTGCATGGATGTAGGGTATTTAACTATGTAATTACATATTAAGTCTACACAATGAAGGAGAATTATTCTTCTATCTCTGAACACACCGTCAATGAGGCCAAGAAATGGAGACGGATAAAAGGAGCATGATCCTAGACTATTAATTTTGAAGATCTACCATCTCAGAACAAACGTAGAGTGTTTGATGTTAGAATTAGCACAATAAGCTGAAAGATGAGGATATCTGGATGCAGGTCACGTAACTAGGGAGGGTGTCATAAAGGGAGTACTTTTTTACACACGTGACATGTTTTCACTTCTATAATTTGTTTGTCTCTTACAGAATTTAGAGTGGTAATTATAAGTCAGCAGTGCATAGAAATAAAAAGTAAAACCTGACTTTAATAGGCCGTTCGGCATGGTACACAATCCTTAAAGGTGAATTACGACGGCAACAAAGAAAATACATACATTTTATAAAATAAAATATCTTTCTCTCATATATACATATACAATTTAATGTTTATTAAATTACATTAAATAAATGTATATCTGATCATGCCCTAGAGTTTCTTTAATTAAATCTGACAAGGTGGGAAAATGGAGACCAAATATGTTCATATCTACCAAAGCACTTATTCTTTCAAATGGAAGCATTTTGGGAAGAAAAAAAATCGTCCAATACTACAAGTGAATTGAAGTTGGTTTACCCAAATCAAATTAAGTAAAATAGATCTAACTTCTGTACAAGACTTGCATTGCCTGGTGAGTGTGAAAGGAAATAGCAAAAGTCAAAAGTCAAAAGCAGGCCAAAGTAAGGGTTACAACACCTAGCTGAAAGGTGTAAGAGACAACAGCAGTGACCCTCGTCTTAACCTACTGGCTGGCTCTCTTGGTCAAGGGGAACCATGTGTGGACAGAAGGCCGGGGAAAGCTGGACTCGGATCGCAGAGTGGGCTCCTTCCTTCATCCGCCTCTGCAGTTCAGATCAGCAGCGGAACCAGAACTGAGAAGACTCCTCTATCCATCATGATGACACTGTTAACAAATCTCTAACAACAACACTTCAGCCTTGCCTCGGGCATTGCCCAGCTCCACATAATATACACATATACTGTATACACAGCTTCACAAATACCACCTGCAGATAGGCTTTCAATGAGCACAGAAATACTCAAAATAAATGCTTTTATAACAATATTCATGTATGGTATTCAAACCTGCAGAATTGCTAAGATCGACATATCACTACAGAATTTGTAGCTCGATTCCGTTAGGCTTAATATATTGAAATATTTATTTCATTTAATCATTAAACTATTCAACATCAAATCATTATGAATGATTTCAGCTACAAATCACTACATTTTACCAATTATACAGTAAGTCCCGTGGACTTACAACCAGCACAGGAAATGCATGCACATATTCCATGTGGGCTTAAAAGTTTGAATTCACACACAATCAGCTGTCCTTCCCATAACGCTCTGCTAAATGCGTGTCCCCAAGTTGATAGTTTTGCAGAAACTCTGGGAGGCTTCTAACAGTTTGTGAGTCTCTCTTGGCACAAGCACACACAGAAGCACAATTATTATTCAGAGAGGAGTGAGTTATATTGATTCAAAGTCTCAAGTCCAAATAGAGAGACAGAAAGTGTGCAACTATGAGAGAGTGTGGGCACTGAAGTTAATAAAACTAGTCCGACTAGCATAGCCTTCAGTCCATCTTCTTTCCTTTTGTAATGGCAGTTGTGTCGCCAAAGTCACTAGTAATCTCTAGCAGAGAAATTGCCAGCCATTATGAAGCTATAACAGTACAATGGGAAAATTAATTGTAGCACAGGTGGTGAAGGCATCTCTGACAAGAGCTAAGCATGTGAAGAACATCTTGCACAGAAATTCGTTGAGATTTTTGCCAGCTGACATTCAATATCTTTTAAGCTGCTGGACTAAATCTATTTCTATTATGATGCTGAAATAGGTGTGGGCGATATGGGAAAAGCTAAAAAATATATTTTTCAGGTAGTATCATGATCCACAATCTTTTCACAATTCTTTTTCATGTTGGTTTTTAAGACTATTTTGCAAGTCACGGAGCAATACAGCCAAACTAATTTCCCTGTTTTAAACATTTAGCCATACAATGCAACACAACAAAAGCCAACTAATATGATTCATATTCTTTTGGTATCTTTCTGTATAAAAATACAGGTATCAGTATTGGCTAGTACCAAAAATGTAAGTATCGGCATCAGACTCGTTCTGAAAAAAGTGTTTGTTTTTTTTACCAGGAAAAAGTTACAATAAAAAGTTACAAAATTTGTTGGAATAGATATTGTTATGCTAATAGAAATGTACCAATGCTACCAGCTAGTTAGGGCCAAGATGACTTATCTACTCTACTACCAATCAACTATTTGTACAATAACCGTTAGTTTCTACTCCTTAACTCCACTGTCTACAACCTGAAACATCACGATTACCAAATAAGTATTTTAAGAATTCAGAGAACACACCCAGATGAATTCATAGTAATAGAGTCTAATGATGTCTTTCATGCTTCATATAACCTCTGTTATATTTCACCTTGTACTCATTATCCTTTCCGTATGTCAATGATATAACAGACAGTGTGTTAGAATGCTAGCTGGGAAGAAGAAAAAAATGCAGTGTAGTCAAAATTTTCCCTCAGACTAACAGGAAATCAACACAAAAAGCCACAACTCAAACAATGACCCAAGCTGGCTTCCCTGCATATAAATCAGCAAAGCAGCAGCCGTCTACTATATTTCTGATGACAGACTGCAGGGGTTTTCAACAGATTCAGAGACTACCAAACCAGTTACTCTGCCAACTCAAGGACATGTTAAAAAAGAGCTACATTTTCACAGCAACTCTTTAAACAAACAAATAATAATAATTAAAATTAAGAGACATCATGACTCATTTTGTCCACTTTCAACCACTTATGTCCTCATTTCTTTAAAGGGAGGGTCTATGGACGGGTAAATGTATGGACCTTTTCAAATCTTTCAATCTAATGGATGAAATAAGCTAATGCAATTTACATATGAACGTGGATGGAAAAACATATGGAGAGCATCAGCTTTCATTTCTTCTCTAATAGCCGCAAGACTGTGCCCGAACTTGGTGAGTGTGTTAGAAATCAGGATTGGTGAGAGAACATTGTGCTTGGTATGTTTTTTGTCTTCAAACTAAACTTGGGTCCTCAGTCAACAAAATTTAAACCCTGTCTGGCTTACGTGCTTCACATAATGTTTAGGCATTAGGTCAGTAGGCGGAGAGTAGGCTGTCTTTTGTGGCTGTTTGAACGCATTCGACCACATGAGCGTCTAACCTACGAAAGCAATCCGATCGAATGCGTTTTCGACCGCCTCTGGAAGTGGTAAAAACTGGACAAGCTCAAAACGTTTTAAACCCCGTTTACACCTGTATTTAGTGTGAGATAAAAAAAAAAAAAGTCACATTGTGGGAAATACAGTCGCAATTGTGAGATATAAAATCAGAAAAAATTCTGGAAAAATAGAAAGACTACAAACTAAAACCACTGAGAAAAGACAGAGCTAATGAGCTGTCAGACTTTATAAAATTCCTCCTACCAACAGCTCTGTACATGTCAGTATGTTTCTATTAACTCCTGAAATTGTATTTATTCAAGTCAGTTTTGACATTCAATACAGATATGTATGCTGATTATGAACATAGACACAGCCGAAAACATTCAACTTTAACAGGGAAACAGACAGGGACCTCCAGAAATGCACAACGCGCTAAAAAAAACAACAACACATTAATGAATGTAATCAAAGCGTGATTATATCAACATTAACTCAAGCGTTCTAGATAATGCAGCATGGCGATCTGGCTTCTGCCTGCAAGCTGATATTTCAGTCTACATGAAACTAGATCAACAGCACACACATTCAAACACACCAATTATCCTCTATTAGCTACAATAAAAAAAATATGATATGCTGTAACAGTGTGTGGATTTTATCTGCCTTTGTCAACCCCATCTCGAGGCGCCGGTACTTGGTATTTAGGCCTACACACAGGAGAAAGAAGCTCCATGTTCACATGGGCTTGATTGTCTTCTCTGATCTAGAGATGAACTAGAAATACCTAAGCCTGAAGACAATTAAATAATTAGTCCATATAAGCCTTCGGATAACATGCCTGTAATTAAATCATTTGCACACCAAGGGATGGTGACAGTTCACCAAAACAAATTTTGTCTGTGGTGGGTTTTCATCTCCCCTCTAAACAAAATGATTTAATTGCAGTTTAACAAATGAAGGCCCAATGTTGTCTTTCACAAAATTGTACACATAAAACAAATAGATTCTGGAATGGTGGAAGTGGAACGGTTTTAAAAAGATTGTTCATGAAAAGGACAAAGTAACTCGTTCTACATTAAATGGGTTACTAAGGTAAAGTGAAATGAGTATTTGGCTGGTCAGTTGTCATTTCTTTTTAAATATGGTGGCTATCATGAGAAGACCTGCTCCATGTACAAATAAAAAAGCTTTTATTAGGTGATAAATATGACACACATATCTCATGTCTTGATTTAATTTGAGTATATATTATTTTAATCAAATTTTCAAAAGTGATTCATTACAAATGAAACTTTAATGAGGGGAAAACTTAGAGTGCATTCTTTTCCACAGATGTCAGAAGATTTCCATGGAAGCTTGTGTCTGACTTTATCTCACTATTTTGACTTTTTCAGTTTATATCTTGCAATTCAAACTTTATTTTGAGTTTATAAGTCACAATTCTGACTTTGCAATTGCGAGTTATAAAGTGGCGGAAACAAGCTTCCATAGATTTCCCCTTACCAAAAAAAATGTGAACAAGCATGCAGAATCCTAGTGGATCTAATTATTATACGTCTATATATTATTACATTATTTAGTAGTTAGGAGGCATAATGTATATGCCTGTGTGCTCTCATGTTCTGCATTTATTTTTATTTTTTTTATGATTTTGAATAATTTGAAATAACTGTGCAGGAAGCTACATATCCTCTATTCCAGAGTGGTCTAATTATGGTTAAAAAAATATCACAATATTCACCTAAAAATACTGTCAACATCTTTCCAGAGAAGAACTCTCCATGCTTGAAATTGGCTGGAGTCAGTAATGTCAGCTTTGAGGAGAAGGCTGTTTAATGCGGGCACAGGAGAAGCCTGCATCTCTGTGACAGGCACACTGGCAGTGTCCTTCTGTCTGGCACAGCCAATCAGCATGCTGACTCAAGGGAGGAGAGAACTCAGTGTGGCTTTAGCTGAGAGGCACTAGAGCGAGCCAGGAAAAGCCCGACTGAAGCACGCACGATCATACACGTCCTCTCATTCTCACTTTCCCATTCTAGTAGCTTCTTTTTAGGCACCAACAAACTCTCCCTCTCTATTTCTCTCAAACGGAACACACACACAGAGAATGTGTCTATATGCAACATTTTGACAATGAAGTCTATTAATAACGTTGATCGCCTGCATGGATCAGATAAACTGTCTGTTATATAATTACTTTTATTTATTTTTTTTATTAATTAACAAGGCCCACACTCCCTGCAATGAATTGTCCTCTACTGCAATCCTCACCCACAAATCCGAAGCTTAATGCGTCCCATATCAAAAACACAAGACGACGCCAGCAAAAGTGACAAGTGACAGATCTAGGCCACTTGGTGTGATACTATGTTACTATACCTACTGAATACATAGCCTAGTGAACATTTGTGCTTTAAGACAAGAAGAGCTCAATAAACAAGTTAATATCAAGAAGCCTAACCTACATTATAGACACACAACATGTCTTACTTTGTCCAGTCTCCAACAAATAAGCCAAAAATGAACCCTGAACCCTCGCAAACCTCCAATCAGCACACCATTGTGGCCTTCCTGAATTAATCTGTTTTTATAATGAATTAATTTAGAGAGTCACTCATAAAGACTTCACTTGTAAAATAACCACATACTAGCATACTATTCTTACTACTTCTACCATACCTTTAAATGTCAGAAATACTTATAATTGTGTGGTAGTCCATGCGATTCAGAATTCAGCAACAGTAGTTTTTTTTTCTTCAGTTTAGTGATTCAATGACTGGTTCATCCCTTAAAGGATCAGTGGTTTTAAATGAATTGGTCATTCAATGACTCGCTAATAACACAGTAATGTCTCTCCACCTACTGGTGTAACAATATAACTTGCAGAAAGAAACACTGAAAAAAACTCAAGCAGATTGATTCACACAGTCCCAGTGGTGTACAAAACACCAGCACTCAAGGAACACTGCTCAGTCAATCAAATTCAAGAATCAGAATCCCTTGCATAATAAACACCACATTGTTCTGACTGGCTATGATTTTGCCAGTGTTTACTGACAAAGTACTTGTCACTATAGAAGCTTATCGAGTCACAGCCAGTAAGGACAGTGTGTAAGAGAAAGTAGTATGTAAGAAAAAAAAAAAAAAAGAATGTATGTAATTACATAATTACATACTAATGTATGTCTTAGTATGTAAGAAAGAAAGTATGCCTCCCCGGTCCCTATATCAGCAGGACCAAACAGTGCAACCAAGGGGAGTCAGTGATTACCATTTTATCACAAACAATTATACTCATTGGAGGCAGTTCCAAGTGCTTTAAAGTTACTTTCCCTTTTGTAATTAGAGGCTTGTAATTGAAATATAAAATGAGCTCTCTAAATCAAATCAAGCTGAAAGTGAAACACTTTGTTTGTGATCCAAAACGAGCCCATGGTTACCCAATCAAACAAAGTAGCTTGTAAAGCAGCTTAATTGATATTAATGAAACAGGCTGTAAAAGGAACAGCTAGCAGCAGGTCAAAAAGAAGCCTGGCTTACCTTGCCGGACATCTCTCGGTGCTATAGCGATGCCGTTCTTTGAATGCAGCTGTGTTACGCAACAGTCGTCGGGTGGGGATTGCAACACGCTCGTGCTGGGGTCTAAGGAGTGGTTGTGGGGTGCGGTGGGCAGCAGGGACACCGGAGGGGCCGTGTTGGGACACACGCAACCTGTCTGGGAGATACTGCAGCTCTCGGCATCCCAGCCTGAGCCGAAGTGCAAGCAGTCCTCGAACCATCTGCACAGGACTCCACATGTAAACTGACTCGAATTCTCATTATTGATGAGCAGAACCTCTACGAGCCGGAAGTCCAGAGTTTCCGCCGACAAGGGGGTCTGGCCCTCGGACATCCCATCTTCGCTGTCGCTGTCTCCGCTGGGGTGAGCAGTCAAACACAACTGCACAAAGTTCTTATCAAATTGCAGGAAGGTGTGGGGTCCTGGGACCATGCAGAGTTCAACGGCTTCAGAGTCCGAGGGGAAGGTGGGCTGGTCTGGGGGGCCACAGGTCTGGTTTGAGAGGTAGTGGTCCAGGGGCAACACCAGCGGGGAAAAAGCTAAACAGGCGCCAGCATGGCGATTGAAGCGGAAATAGAGCGAGTACTTGGTGGGGTCAGGGTTCTCCACAGTCCAGGAGCATCCGGATGCCAGAGCCGACGGGCTGGGAAAGAGGTCCCTGAGCGAAAAGGAGCCGTATAAAACCCCAGCCACCAGAGAGGAGCAGGGGGCAGCCTGACCCAGCGGCTCCACAGCCCAGGCCAGTGCAAAAAGGGATGACAGCACAGACAGACAGAGATGACCAGCAGTGTTCATCCTATGTCATTTGTCCTGCGGGGGAAGAAAGATGTATAGATGAGTGATCTTTAAGTTCAAACAATTAATCAGTCAAATATATTATTAAATCAGATCATCAGTTTATTTTTGCCCATTGCTTGACTTCAAACTAGGCCTATATATATATATATATATATATTTTTTTTTTTTTTTTTTTTTTTTTTTTACAGCCAACTATTCTGCAGTCACTCTACAGTAAATCAATGGGAATCACACTGGAAAACAGCATTCTCACTCCTATTCTTTTTTTATTATTATTTAAAAGGGACAATGCACATCAATTGACATTTTTTGTTTACACTCAAAATGTAAATGTGCCAGAGTCAGCAGAAAAGCTCATTTTCATCTGTAGTCCCTTGGCAGGTCAACACATTACATTAATAAATAAAAGAAATACATGAAAGAAGAACAAATTTAAAAAAAAAAAATAAAAAAAAAATAAAATAAAAAAAAAAAAATTAAACAAATAAGAACGATACAAAGAAGTTTCTTGTTTCTTGTTTCCCTGACCCCTGATTTTATGATTTGATTCTTGTTATGCATGTTATGTTATCTACCTCAGTTTATTACATTACCTATCTCAGTTTATCCAGATTGTTTCTCTGTCTGCTGTAATGTTTATTTGTATAATATTGTAAAGCGACCTTAAGTTTGCACAAAGGCACTATATATATATATATAAAATACATATTAGTATTATTAAATAACCCAGACAGACAGACAGACAGATAGATAGATAGATACATTTTGATAAAAGGCAGTGGCTATTTACATTTAGAAACTGGCATTTACACTGACTAATAGTGTTACATTTTGTTTGCACCATATACAGAAAATATAAATAAAGGCATCGTGTTTATACTAAGTGCAAATAGCATTGCATATTATTTACATAGTGTACACAGAAATGTGCTGTTTGTGCTAAAATGAAAATCTCTCAGCAATGGTGGGTGGATTTAGTGAAATAAACATGGCCACACTTGCAAATACTTAGATATATACTATACATGCAATTACTGTATATGTTCATTACTTTATTTTAAGGAAGTGCACCGATAATTTATGAGGATTCTCCATGCACAAATTACCGATTATTATCAATTAGTCGTCACAGCCTTAAATACTACAATAATTTGCTTTGTGTTAAACAGTTTATGTTGATAAAATAAAAGAGAAAGAGAGTTCTGAAAGAGAGACTGCAAGAAGGGCAACACAATGTTATTTGAATATTAGATTCATTAACCGATTTACATCACTAATCCGCTTTAATCTGCTCTGAGGAGACACTGCAAAGTGTCATAAACAAATGGAATGACACCAAGACAGGAGAAACAGAGCGAGATGAAGAGCAACGGTCGTGTCAAATATCGGGCCATTTAAGCTCTCTGACAGCATTAATGAAGCGGAAAGTTTTCCTATAAATCAGCCCCTTCGGTCTTGATTCCCGTCTGCCAGAGCTCCTCATGCCAGCCTTTATCCTCAGCTGCGTTTGCGAGCCCTAATTCAGCCTCTCCTGAGCCACCGCTCACTTCTCATTCAGTCGGCCCACCCCTCTGGCACCGGTCCCTTTGTCTTAATTACACGTGGTTAGTGGGTCACATTACTGGCATACAGTTTGCTGCGGTGGGACGTGCTTCATTTGGAGGGCCTTCGGGTTTCCGTACACTCCCACCTGGATCAATAGGTGGAAATCTCTGACTTTCTCCCTCCTTTCTGCCTTTTTGTCATTCTGTCTCACCCTTCCTCTCCTACTTCCCACTCAGAGCAGACTTGTAAATCATTTCAGGGCTGCGTGTTCTCTCTGTGAAGGTCGCAATCCTATTCAAAAAGACACAAAATGGACACGCATACTTTTCTCCGATGTCTGAAATCCCTGACGGATGTACCGAAAAGACTGATGACTCTTCTGTGGAGGGTTTAGCCTCTCAACTAATCTCCCACACTTTCATTTGTGTGCGCGTACACACACACGCATCGCTAGTTCCACACTGTGACATTTACATGTCTTTAAGTTTTTGTTCAATGGGATGTGGCACATGACACTCATTTTATTTTATCTGTTTGACAATCTATTGATTCAAAATACACAAGAATGCAAATTCACACATAGAGTGACTTGAACACAACACTTCTATGTTTTTAATTATTGAGTTAAAATTTATTTTGATAATTGTGATGGGTATGAAGTCAAAAATGTCAAGGTGATACAAAGGTTCTGATATCACAATGAAGACAAAAAAAGACTCATTAAAAGCATCATAAAGAAAAACCTAATTTGCCATAATATTTATTTATTAGAATTGTTTTTAAATAAAACCACTTCACTGCTTATCCATGTTTAAAACCCACAACAATTAAATAATATAGAAACCCTCATGATTGTTAGTCAAGGTAAATATGTCTCTTCCTATTGCTAATCCACACTGCTGTAAGTATGTAAAATATGCAGCTGCTGCTGCATAAATATACATACATAAATCCCATAGCTGATCTAGGCAGGTGGAGCTGGGGGAGGTGGAGGGTTTCAGAGGAACTGTGAAAGAGCAAGTCAGGACTGGCCTACAGCAAACACTGAACCAGACTATTTAAATGATGATCAATGAATCTCATTGGCTTCAGGATCAGCAGAGCTCAATCAGCTTGTGTCATGTGGTAATGATGTGACTGCTTGTAAGTAACGATTAAGATATGCACACATGTATCCATGTTTTTGTTTTTTTTTCCCAAATTTGATGGAAACATTACAGGACACTTATACGGTCATTAAAACATTGAACCGTATGAAACGAACATCAATGCCAAGAATATATTTCTAAGAACTTGGTATATGAGTTTTAAAAGAGATGTTTCCTTTTTAAATGAGAGCATTTTTCCTTTTCTTTATCACGTCTCTGACACATATACCAGAACTTTTGCCACTTTTTGCTGAGGACACAGCCTTTCATGTGTATTTCAAGTATACCTTTGATAGAGCATCACAAGTTTAATATATAAAGATAAAACGCATTTGTCTAGTCAAGCATCTGTTGGGACGTTATGAATATTCCGATGCATCCAAAAGCACATTATCTCAGTGTATGAGGTGTGCTGGAATCAGTCACCAGCAGTGAAGCGAGTGAAATGGAGCTACGAATTGGCTCTGGAGAGGGGCCTTTAGACAGGCAGATGAAAACACGAGAGTTTAAAGTGGATACATCTTTCATATGACAAGAGCTTCCTGACTCAAGCTTATTATGAGATGGCTGAAATAAAGGGTTTACATGAATAAAATGGCACAAACAAATTATTCTACCAAGAAATAAATAAATAGATGAATTGGCACAAAGAAACGAGTCACACCCCATTTCACAGGTGCTTATCGCTTCTCTCGTGTCTCATATTTTTGGAAAATGCTTAACCGATCATGTGTTTGCTTATTTAGTTATTGATTTATTTTGTAAGATTATTCTTTTTCTTTTTTTGGGGGGGGGGGCACTGGCTATTTTAAACTGCAGGGAGCAGACAGGCCATATCTGAATGTTTGTATACATGTGACATTAATCTGATTTTGTTCCCCTCCCTGAATCATGTGAACAAATCCTTTCAAATCCGATTTGCTTTACTTTCATATGTGGTCCTGGATTTGGATACATTTCTGATTGGAGTCAAAACTGTCACACCAAAAATCATGTGTTTGTTGAACATAAAACAACACTGTTCATTATTTCAACAGCACTTTAAAAAAAAAATCCAAGAGAACCACAGATGGCAAAATAACACTTAATTGGGGGATATGATTCATTTAGGCAAAACTTGAGGGGTTATTTCACAACAGAGCTGTTTTAGCACATTAGTTTTGCACCTTCCAGCGCCAACTGGAATGCTGAGAAATGTGAGAACAATTCAAGAGGCCTAAAGGCCCTGGAGGATTAATGTAGGATAAATGCATAAATGTACATTACACAATATATACATAATGTACACATTCAAACACATATGTACAGCGTGATGTGTCCATGCATTGGGAACTAGCATTAATATAATTCATTCAGCACTTTTTAAGGCAGCTGTTTGTTTAAATGTGTCACTGACAAACATGAATGAGAACCGTCAAAGCAAAAAGATCATTAAGGCCAATATGAACACAGCAACCATTTATCAAACATACATGTGTACTTTATTCCTGTGATTACCACCTTGATACATTTTCATGTACACGATTACTTATATAAAAGAATACTTACTTTTTGAATAATATTTGTTCATTAAGTACACCAGAGAGCAGCTGCCAGTAAAAACAGAAGAGCATCCCTCACTAGAACAAAGAAATCAAACACTAAACCGCCTCTGAGAACAGAAGCTTGAAAGAAGGTGGGAAAGACACAAAAGGTCAGGCAAACACAGTGTAAGGAGCATGTCTGGAAATAATAGGTTCTGAGATGAAACTGAAACAGTAATGAAAGACAGTGCAGAAATGGGGATCTTTCGAGATGTAGGGATGGCTTTGATTTTTGTCAAGTATATCATTTTGTATCTCTGCTTAAAAAACACAAACTTTGGGTGTGAGAATATTTAAAGGCCTGTCCTATTTAAATATCCAATTGACTTTAGTTACATCACAGCCATGAATCATGATTTGGGACTTGCTGGATGGTTGCAAGGGGTGGGACATTCTCATTCAAGAGATATTCTTTATTGGACAAAAATCTCTATAGTGCAGGATGAGTCATCAATATTTTGTTCCATTTTCCTGGAAGTCAAAGGCTTTAAAATGCACACATCTGCTAAAACTGAATTTTATATTTGTTAAAAGCCAACATTTAGGAGCACACTAGCATACAGATGACCTCAAAGCTAATAGACATGGACTAAAGCCACAAAACTCTCATTTTGATTTCCATAGGTTTGTAATATGAAGAGACTACAGTAAGCATGCAATTTCATAGCTTGATTAACAAGAAAAGTAAATACTGTAGTGCTTCCAAAAAATTGCCTTCTTTTATTTGATCTGCTCGAGCAGCCTGACCTAGCAACACTGAATCAGCCAATGGTGTGACTTTGGGGGTGGGGCTATTGGTATATACAACCAATGACATTATTCTGAGAAAATGTATAAAATATATATATATATATATATATATATATATATATATATATATATATATATACATACATATTTTTTTTTTTTTTTTTTTTTTTTTTTTTTTTACATTTTTATTTGCTAGTGGTCCAAAAATTATACACTTTGCATTTAAAGAACAGCATTTCATTTTTACCTCTAACTTAGCTTATTCACATTTAAAAAGCCAGAATACTAACAAATGCAGTGTGAAGATTAAGAAGAACATGAAGAGTCCAGAATGGCTAAATATTTTTAGTCAATTACTCATCTTGTGAAATTACTCATACTAGTGGTCGGCTTGAACATTGTTAAATGACTTCAAAGCTCTTCTTGCCACAAAAGCAAAGCTTTGTAGTTTTGTGTTCAGGTCAGGTAGGCCAGCTCCTTGAGATCACATCCCCAGGGTGCAAAATCATACACTGACACACATCCTCACAAACAATTACATAATTTTTCGGCTGAACAAGCCATGTTTCATAACAGATGGAAGCAGCACCTTGACATTTGTAGATCCATCTTCAGTGTACGTGCTCACGATCCATCTGAGTATTTGATTGATGGATACAAGGATTCTCAGGCAACCTTGGGGTCCCTTGGCTGTACGGAGGGTATCAACTGCCCTGTATTGGCTCCTAAAGCCAGCTAATGTAATGCTATAATGACCTTTCAGATGCAGGAGAGCAGGCTGGATATGCAAGAACAGCAAGGTCAGGTTAAGGACACATATGTTGCCTTTAGATATGATGTCCAAGAGTCTAAGCAAGACTCCATATGAGGTTAGAAGGACAAAATATGTACTTGAGTACAGTGGACTTTGGAGAGGTGAAGAGAAAATACCAGATGTTTGGAGATTTCCCATCAGGAAAAGGAGGATGTGTGTTGGAGAGTGTGAATAATTTTTCTTCAGCAACATGACTTGATTGGTTATATTAAGTACTAAATTTCTCTTTAAATAACATCATCGATCGGGTGTTCTAGAGTTCTTCTACGAAAGTTCTAAATGTGAAGATTTCACATTTAACATACTAATCTATTGCATTATCAATAGGGACTGCAATTGAATTCAAAATTAACAGCCAACTATTCTGCAGTCACTCTACAGTAAATCAATGGGAATCACACTGGAAAACAGCATTCTCACTCCTATTCTCATTTTCAGGCCAATTTAGTATTCACAGTCATGACATACAAGCACTTAGCTTATATATATATATATATATATATATATTTTTTTTTTTATTTTTTTATTATTATTATTATTATTTTTGTTTTAGTTTTCAATTCATTGCGATTTTCAATTTTCAGTTTATCCATTCTCTGGGAACTGAACCCATGGCCTTGGCGCTTATAGTACAATCCTTTACTTTTTCAGCAACATGAAAGCATCTCCAAGTTATAACTTACAACTTGCTTGAATTCTGAACACATCTAAACATTTTCAACCAATATATTTAGTGTGTGCCATTCTAATTTTAGTGCTGCACGATTATTTGAGCTACCAAGTTTTTGTTCAGTCAGTTTCAGATTTACCCACCACTAAACATTATGTTTAAAAAACAAAAAAAATTATTGTAGAAATCAGTTAAATAGCCCCTGTGGGCAGAATGAGCTACATTGGAGACCAGAGTTTATGTCAATAATCATAAGCATGGCTCTGAGAGACTAAATGCCTTGCAAATTAGTACTAAGTTTTGTGAATCAACCTTCTAGTTCACAGAATGCCATACCACAGACTGACCCCAGCATGTTCACATTATTAGCCCAGAGCATAAACCAACAACCCACAGAGTCAAGCAAGTCTTTCCCAGCACGTTTTCCCTAAGTCTCAGTAATCAGAACTAATTCACTCTAATGTATAAAGGAGTTCAGCTAGGAGGTCTGTCTTCACCTAAAGTGTCAGGGTCAGTGTCGATCTGCTGGCATAGTAAAACCCTGACCCATTTCAGCAGCCCTAATGCTGGGTACACACCTAAAGATAATCGGGCTGATTTTGGGCCGATTTCCCCCCTTCCGACAATCCTAGCTATGTCCCGATTATCTTGGTGATTTTAAAGATTATCTTATCAGATGTTCCTGTGGTGTGAGGTGTGTTAAGAGTGTCCGAACCTGCTCGGAAAAACGTCGGAGGCGCCCCGATCGCGAATCGTAAATATCCAACATGTTGAAT
Source organism: Semotilus atromaculatus (assembly GCA_031834385.1). NCBI lineage: Eukaryota > Metazoa > Chordata > Actinopteri > Cypriniformes > Leuciscidae > Semotilus > Semotilus atromaculatus. The sequence continues at coordinate 38,101,878 of JAULUF010000022.1, forward strand.
ATTTACGATCAGAAATCCTGATGTGTGGGGGGAACCCCGAGGACAAACGCGCGCACGCTCTGGAGATTATCACGTGAAACGACACAATATCCAATAGAAAGCGAGATGATGGAAGACGGAAGCGTGAGGGAGAGAGAGAGAGAGAGAGAGAGAGAGAGAGAGAATTAACCATGGTTTTATTATAGGCGTATTGAACATTTGTATAAACAAATAAATGCTATAGTTAGAATTTTTCTTAGCAAAAATTATGGTTAATTTGTGGTTATCATGGTTTATCTACAATATCCATTTTTTTTATTTGTATAATGAAACCATGGGAGAGACAGGGCCAGTGTGTGTGCATTACCACAAACTTTATCTGAGAAGTTCACTAAATTCCCGCCGTCTCCACAACTTTACCTAAACCCTTTTCTTTTTTTTCCTGTAAATTTTCTGTGAAAATTATTCAAACACTATCATCGCAATTTCTTCCTGCATATTGTCCACCATGCGTATTCTGAAGTCTCGCGAGATTTTACGAGATTTCCTGTGTTCACAGTCAAGACTCGGGATGAAAATCTGTTAGTGTGTGGTGTGCTGTCTTTGTCACATCATGGCACACCACACACTATAGGAGCAAAACGGTTAAATCTAGGATTTTTTGTCCTCATGTTTGTGGTCTATCACATTTTGAAAATCTTATAAGATGTAAAAAATCTTGTGGTGTGTACCCAGCATAAGCGTAAAAGCCCTCAGCTTTGAGACACTGCAGAAAATCTGAAATGTTCTGCTTTACTAATCAGGACACCTAGTGAGAGACCTGACCCTCGGTTCTGTTTCTGATTCATCAGGTTCTGTGTGCACCACTATGGGATGGGATTAGGAATGAGAGATACCAACTTTCTCTCTGGCCACGATGCCCCACAACTCCAGTAGTACTCAAGTAGTAGATAGCTCTGGCTTTTTAGGGTTATAAAACTGATTTTCATGCTTCCATCACATTACCAAAGTCAGCGTCATCTCATTGCCAATGAAATAAAGTAATTTGAAATAAAGTAATAAAGACTGTAGCAAAAAATAAACTGTATATACACATTATTTTAACAAATATCATCAATCATGTTCATCATCATTTGCTACTATTAGAGGAGTACAAAGCTACATGATGCGCACACACAAACTATTGAAAATTTGAATACAATACACTTAACTACAAACACATATCCAAACCCATTTCATACTTTCACTGATGGACCAAATCATCCACTCCAAACACAACTAATGTTTATTCTGTGGTATCGCTATGGTAATATTAACCTGACTCTTCACATCCTCATCCTTTGGAAGTGTATACAAAGAGAATTTGCTTTTGCAGTGCAGAAAACAGCAACTTACTACAACTACAGTTTGGGGGCTGCTCAGAATAGAAATTGTTCACAGGCAGCCAATGAAGACCATAGGTTGGCAAAATACACATTTGTTCCATTGTTAAATTGGTGTGTTACTGAAAATGAGACTGGAACTAATGACGACTCGATTCAGCAGTAAAGAAGTGATTATTTATTTTGGGAGACGATACCTGTTCTGGTCTTTACATTCACAAACAGCTATATTGCACACAACATACATGCAAGGTAACATTCAAAAAACACAAATACTATTGCCCAATTTTCTATTAATACTTCTCAAGTGCTCTAGATACTTAAAGCATAAGCATAATACTATAGCATAAGCAAGCATAAGCCCTCGATGTCCACCCCGGATCCCAAGTACAAGTACATGAGCTCTCTGATGAAGACCCCATAGGAGAGAAGCTCAGCCCTCTCTCTCGTCAACAAGGTCATGCGAACCGCATGGTGGAAGATTAAATTACATTTTCTGTGGAGTGGATGCAGCGCCGTGGCTATTTTACTCAGACCCCCAAGGCCTCTCGCAGAGCGTCCCGTGGTCAGGGGCTGGCTAACATCGAACCTCTTTCATTGACATGCTTACACTCCCCATTAGACCTGCCCTGCTTTAGCCATTGATTTATTCATCCACACTGCAGGGGGCTAATAAGCAGCAAAAGCAGAAAGAACAGGGTTTAATTTTCCAGGGACAAAGGAGATATTGAGGCAATTACAACGGTGGGAAAGACGGGGTACGCGTTAAGCCTTGAAGGTCACCAATTGCCGCCTAAATGACAGGAGAGAAAAAGACACCACTTCAATGGAATTATCATGATGCATCATACAAAAACGGTTGAAAATGGCATGTGGGTGATGCATTATCTTGCTGCGCCGTGTGGCATTTTCTGATATAAATATCCACATCGTGCTGAATTGATTGAGACTGGCTGATAACCGATCGATGGCCTGCAACACGGCAGGAAGTTATCGGCACAATAAGCTTCCTGTGATCTCTCTTACGGATGGCAGTAGATAAATGTTAACAGTGACACTAAATAAATAGCTAATACTTCAAGTCATATAAAATCAAAAAAAGGTCTTGAATGCATGTTTCTGATCTTATTGTGAATGTTTAATGCTTGTTCTCTTTCGTAGGGGAACTCCCGCTGCATCGATACTCAACGCTTTGGGGAATGCCTTCGGCATGTAGCGTCTGAAGTCAACTAGTCAACAACTGGTCAGGCTTGCGCTCCCCGTGGATCAGTTCACGAGTTCACACTTACAAATAAGTCAGATAGAATAAATGCATATATGGCGTGCTGTCCGAGGAGAGGGCTCCGGGCTAGATATCGGCCCGAACCCAGAGTACTCCCCCCGTATTCCTGGCTGTGAAAGAATAAGCCAAGAGTGAGGAGTCGTGGAGGGATGCTGAAAACTGTCAAGGAATGGTAGGTGAGTTGACAGTGAATTATATATATATATATATATATATATATGCTTCCTCTCGTGCTGATAGGGATTCAAATGATTATTTGAATGTGCTCCTCCCGAACTTTGTTTATAAAACATCATGTCCCGCGTCTGTCGAGGCAGCATTCATTGGGGAACGCAGAGGGAGCTAGTGGATGATTTGAGCATCCTGTAGCTCCATGGGTCCCGCTCAGGGTGCGGAAGCCCGCATAGCAGCTTCTTCCCTCCGTGAAACGGACTCGATGCTCGAATTATCTGGTTACGAGGAGCTGGATAGTTTGAGCATTGAGGCAAGAGAATGTGAGGATTCGCCACCACATTCCGCTGCCTTTGAAGAGCTGCTAGAGGTTGTAACTAGAGCCGTGGCCAAGTTAAAAATCGATTGGCCACCAGAAATGCAGGAAGCGACAAAGAAAAGTAAATTAGATGAGCGCTTCCTGCCGGCTTGGTCACAGCCTCTACGCTGGAGTCTGCCATTTTTTCCCGATCTCCACACTGAGGTGTCGAGATTGTGGAATAAGCCCTTCTCTTCACGATTAACTGGCCCCAATGTACATTTTATATTCCACTATAATGGGTGCCAGGGAGGAAGGCTATGGGATGATGCCCAGGGTTGAAGAGACATTTGCCTCACATCTCTCCCCTGACGCCGCATCATCCCTGCGGGCTCCGGCGCTTCCCACCAAGCCCTGCCGTACAACATCGGCCTTGGTTGGGAAGGCATATATGGCGGCAGGTCGGGTTGGTAGTTGTCTGCATAGAACGGGGCTGTTGCAGGCATACCAGGCCGACCTCCTCAAAGAGGTGGACGATAGCGGGGAGGTCACCTACGGCGACATCCGCGAGATGCGTCGTGTGGCCGACTTGTCTCTCTGTGCTACCAAGGAGACGGCCCGTGCCATCGGCCGCTCCATGGCAGCACTGGTAGCCACGGAGAGACACCTGTGGCTGAACCTGTCGGGCAACAGGGACAAGGACAGGGCTTGTCTCCTCGATGCCCCAGTTTCACCTTCTGGTCTTTTAGTCAATAGTGTTGTCGCTAGGTTTCAGTAGGCGAAACGACAGTCAGCCGCATTAAAAGAGCTTATCCCCCGCCGTCGTTCCAGGTCTCATGGGTCTGCTTCCAGGGGGCACCCCACCCTATCCAAGTATTTGAATGGGACGTGACTCAAACTTAAAAAATCCAATTACACACGATGTCCAAATGACATCATTGGCACGTGATGTCAACGGCCAGTTCTGGAACATTTTGCTTAATTTTACTACAGTTGAATGAAGTGGAGATACACACATATTTTTTCATGCATTCTCTCGGAATTGAACCCATGACCGTAGCATAGCTATCATCATGGACTACTTTTTGAGCTATCTGTACAGGAAAGCATGCCCAAGATAACAAAATAACAAGTTATGTTTCCAGCTTAAGATGTTTTGCTGGTCTTAGATGGTTTAAACTGGTCTCCAAGCCCATCAACGCTGTTTTTCTGATGTTCTCCCAGCCAAACAATCAGACCCAAAACTCCTCCAAAACCATCAAAGACCAGCAAACCAGCTTAGGCTGGTTCAAGGGCTGACTACTTCAGTGCACACTTTCCACAAACCCTAAATTCCCGATGGATAAAATCAAATCCTGTCCTACTTTTTTGCTTTGAATACAATTTTCACTTTAAAAATGTTATATCACAGAAATAAAACATTCACACGACAATGTTTTTCCACTCAATGCAATACAGCGTTCTCGAGAAAAATAAGACATCTTCAAACAAATAGCAAACAAACTTTCCAGACAGTATTTACAGTAACAAGTGAGGGAAAAAATAGTTAAAAATAAATAAATAAATAAAGGGAGAAAGATGGGAAAAATATAAAAATTAGACATGAGAGAAGTAGTAACCATGGCAACATCACTGAGAGTTTTATATCAGTTGAGTTTGAGGGCTGGGGGCTTTTGAGGGCTTTTTGCAGTTGTTTTCGTCCAACAGGCTTCTCCAGAGACCCTTAAAGAGCATTCCTGAACACAGAACAAATGCGCTACACAGAGACACAGAGAGCAGCTTCAATGAAACACTATCCACACATGACTTTATAAAGGATTCTGGTGACCGATAAAAACAAGCTGCAAAGTAACATGACAATGATCTGAGTAGGGCTGAGAATCGCCAACTACACAAGCATAACGTACAAATTCTGATACATATTCATATATATATATATGTGGGTGTTTATGTATATTTAAAAAAAAAAATTATACGTTGGTCTTCTCACATCAACATTCTGCATTCTAGGCCTATACATGAGATGTAAGGGGGAAACAAATTGTTGCTGATGACACATTTTACATGAGAATTTTAACATGCTACCCTCAGGGATACGATTTAGGATTGTGAGGTGTAAATCAAATCGTTACAAAAACTATTTTGAGCCAACACAATTATAATAGAGTAATTATATTATATACATTATATATTAAATTATATTATATATTAAATACAATTATAATAGAATAGAGAATTACAAAACTGAGATTTAGATTGGTATATTGTAGGTTTTTAATATATTTATGTGTTGCATAACTCTGCAACTCTGTCTGTTGGTATGTATTTAGTTATATAAGTCCAAAGTTGTTTTCTGGCCATGCTATGTAAGTTCAAGACAAATTTCCCAGAAATAGGACAATAAAGTATAATCAATTAAATGCAATACATGTCTTGTGTTTCAGCAACTTGTGATCCATCACGATATCGTAACTGGACTGCGATTGAAAAATCAGTGTCTGAATCTGTGAAGTCTTTCTTGAGTGGTTTGCTTCATTTTTATCCAGCCAGGAGTTTAAGTGACTGTGATATGAATGCACACAAATAACGATTGAAGGAATCGCGATCCGTATCGATACATGATAATATCACCACTGCCCTAAGATGAAATATATTTTCCTTCCGAATAAGCAATCTAGGCACATTCTTCTTGTTAAGGCCTTGTCTGTGTGTGCATGGCCATTGTGTGGTGTTTGCTAAAAGGAACATTTTCCTTGCCTTTGGGGCATCGTGATAAATTCATAAGCTTTGAGAGTGACGTTTATTTAAGGTAGGAGAGAACAAACCAGTGACATGTTGTGTGTGATTTCTCTGCAAGACAGCAAGAGCTCAAATAGCAGTCACAGCAAGCAGTCACAGCACGCCAACCCTCAACCCTTTCATAATTTATTGACGTGTGGTGCCCTGTTCGTGCGGCAGGACACCGGAAAAGTAGGAACAAGGTTTTCTTCTTTATTTAGGAACACAGAGACACCATGAAACGACAGTTTTACACAAGGACGAGCATCAGAATGAGACATCAGAATGAGTCATCAGTATGGTCAAACTGTTATGAAAGTAGTTTTTTTTTTTTTTTACAGGAAAAAAAAAGTATATATATATATATATATATATAATGCACTATATATTTAGTACTTATTTTATTTCAATTACTTTCCAAGGCAATTTTTTTTATTCAAGATTTTTTATCTAATATTTATATTTTATTTTAGCTTTATTTCATTTAACTATTTTTTTATGTTTTTAGTTTTACTTAGCAACATTGCTTAATGGATGCAAACCAAAATATTTCATAAACACTGCAGAAGTGCAAAAAAGCTTCACATTACGTAACACTGTAACATATAACAAATACTATTATAAAATAGATATGGATATTTTCTACTTTACCCCATATAAATGCAGTTGTTGCTTGGCAACTGTAAACACCAAAACTCCACTTCACATTACAACCTTTAATGATAATAATAAACAAACAGCTCTTCCTCTTCTCCCTCGACATGCCCCACTCTGTATTTTTGCATTAGTTTCTTCACTCTCATATGTGAATAATGTAAGACAATCCTGCCTAGTGGCAGCTTCACAAAAATATCTAGAACATAGTAAAACAATTTTGTGCATTTCTAATGTCACATGGTGTACCATCAAACCAACAAGCCTTGATGCATACAGTACAACATACCATTATCTGGGTAGAAACACACTGGCTGTCCAGTTTTCTATTAAACTACCTGCTATAGCTCAATAAACTCCCCACTGGAAGGGTTTCAGGACAAGTACGGCGGATACAACTCGAGTCACTTTATGAGCTTTTATTGTACACACATACAATACTCATCCACACACTAGGTAGCCTGAATGCTATCGCTACGCTAGCCTGTCAGGTGGATATTAGTGACGTTGTTAACGTTAGTTAGGTTAGGTTGTAAACCTGCAATGAAAACACAAACATCCCGAGTTAACTAACATACGTCCAAAATCAGGTGATATTAATATTTTAACTGAAATTGCTATGCTAGTTTACAGTCACTCACCGGCAAGGCGTACCAGTCCTGAACATTAACTAAATGACAATGAAACCTAAAGGCGAAACGCCTGCGCACTGTATCTAATTAAGTATGTACACAGACAAACAGTAAGGATACTAAAAACCTAGTACGGATATAACATATAACATAAATATGCCTACATTTAAAATAAGTCGGTAAATGTACACACTTATTTCCTCAAATACCCCAAACATAATAATAATATCCATCTCTTGTAAAATATATATATTTATATATCTATATATATATACAAAACCTGCTGGAAAGTTCTACACCTCCCACTTGGTCTACTGATTCTAGAATCCAAGTAGGCCATCATAACCAAACAGTTAAACTTCTAACTTAAATTCTCCCCATGACCATGCAAATAACATTGCATACTTGGATATTAATGTACTATGTTACAACATGAATAACTATCTCTTCAAGTTAGTTTTGATGACCATAAACAACACACATTGTCCTTGATGACATTACAAACTCCTTTACCGAAACACACCACCAGCCTTCGGAAGGATGGTAGTGGGGAGAGTCTTGATCCTTCACCGAAACACCTGGGGATCCTTTACTAACCGAAACACACCATGGCGGGGATCCTTTACTGCTCTTCCACTGGAAGCAGAACCACCAATCTCCTAACGTCCCTGTGGAGGATGGTGGAGGGATAGTTCTCCACATCTCGGTTTTTCTTGAACTGTCCGCCAAAAACTGGACAGCTTCGACATGTTCTCACCCTCACATCTCGTACTACGCCTTTCACATCAGGACACACCTCCATGACTCGACCCAGCCTGAACTGGCCCCTCAGCGCGTTCTGGTCAGCCAACCACACCAGGTCCCCCTCTGCAACATTTCTAGCAGGCCTGTGCCACTTCTGACGGATGTAGAGGCCTGGACCAGCTAGTTGGCTCCACCGCTTCCAGAACTTGTCAACCTCGATCTGGATTGCCCTCAGCCGCACAACGGGGTAAGTTGGATACTTAAATCCTCGAGAGTCCCCACTGGGTCCTGCACGGCCAAGCAGAAGAGAGTTGGGAGTGATGACTTCCACTGTCTCCTCTTGTACCTGGGCTCTGGCACCAATCGGTCTCTCATTTGACAAGTTAGCAGCAAGATACAGGAGGGTCTGGAACTCCAGCGCTGTTAGGTTACCTTCTTCGCCGACACTGCTTAACGCTCTCTTGAGCACATGGACAGCTGCCTCAGCTGCCCCATTTCGGTGGGGAGAGTCCGCCGGGTGAAACACCCACATCCAGTCGGTTCCTACGGCTGCTGCCTTCTTCTGGACCTGATCCTTGTCGATGCCACTTAGGAACTCATAAAGCTCCTGTAATACTGGTCTGGCACCCACGAAGTTTGTCCCTTGATCCGACCAGAGCTTTCTTGGGTGACCCCTGAGAGCTGTGAAGCGCTGGTATGCTTTCAAGAATCCTTCCGTTGACAGATCTTCCACAATGTCAGCATGTACCGCCCTTGAAGCCATACAGCTGAACACTACACCCCAGATTTTCATCTTTGTTCTCCGTCGTATATTGTCTTTAACAACATATGGTCCGAAAAGATCCATTGTCGTAAACTCGAAAGGTGCAGCTGGTTCAGTTCGTTCGAGAGGAAGCTCACTCATCACCTGTTTGCACATTCTTGCTTTGGTCTTTCGACAGTGCATACAGGAGTCAATGACATTTCTGGCCATCCTCGGTCCCAGCACCACCCATGCTTTAGCCCTCACACGGAGGAGTGTGCCAGCCACACCTTCGTGGTTCACATTGTGGGCCTCTCGTGTGAGAAGGGTGCTAATCCACGCATTATAGGGGATCAGGGGCACACCGGTATCTCCCTGGGTAATGGTCTGGACTCTACCATGGCATTTTAAGAGCCCTGAAGCCTCATCCCTGCTGACAACGAGTCTGTTTAGCGTCGTCACAGGAAACGTAACTCCCTTCTGGGCAGCTAAGCACAGGTCTTGGAATGCAGCTTTGCGTTCCTTTACTGTCAATACTGCCTCCCACTTTGCTGGTATAGAAGCCCTGCCTACACGGGCCAACCACTTCTTCACAGCTCTGCGGACATAACCAACTACTCCACAAAGTTTAGCTAGAGAACTGCACCTTGTTGGTTCCACTTGGTCTACAAGCATGGCTCCCCACAGTGTCTCCATTTCTTTGGTCTCAGCTAAGGTCAATTTCATCCCATTTCCTGAGGACGCTGAAACCCCACCAACTCCAACTGTGGCTATTGGATCTTCACCACCAGGACTGTCAGGGTTCAACAGCTTCTTGGCTTGAGCTCTGGTAAGGACTGCCGAAAAGGCCTTTCTCTGGAGTTTACTCACTTCCCTAGCATCAGCTACCACTTCTAAAGCGGACTTCATGGGCCAATCCTTGACTGGACTAGACAGGAACTCAGGACCTTCCTGCCACACAGAGTTCTCACCCAGCAATTCAGGAGAGCACCCCCTCGTTACTAGATCAGCGATGTTGACCTCGCCTGGTATCCACCACCAGTCAGTTACGGGTCCAGCCTTCTGAATCTCTCCGACTCGGTTCGCAAAGAATGTCTGGAATCCGTAGCTCTCCCTTTGGATGGCCCCCAGCACTGTCTGACTGTCAATGAAGTGGTACCACTTCTCCACATCTAACCGCCCATGCTTCAATACATATCCCTTTAGACGTGTAGCAAAGACAGCCCCGCATACCTCAGCCTTGACTGCGTCACCCTTTTGGTTGAGGGGGGTTAACTTGGCCTTTGACTCTACCAGCCGGGTGACCACACCATTTGATGTCTCCCATCGAAAGTACAGTACAGCGCCATAGGACTCACAGCTCCCGTCAGAAACCGTGATTCCCCAAGGTTTACCCTTCCAGTCAGAGGGCGTGAGGCTTCTGTGGAACTTAATGCTACTCAAACGAGCGTACTCCTTGAACAGTTCAATCGCCTTTCCTCTGAGCTCGTCAGACAGAGGTTCATCCCAGGTGTCCTTAGTAAGCTTGCCAGCTTCCTGGAAGGCTCTTCTCACAAGGATCACTCCTTTCTGTTTCACAGGTGTTGCTAGACCGATCGGGTCATAGAGACCGGCAATCTGGCTTAGTAGAACCCGACGAGTAAGTGGGTTTGGTGTCTTTACTTCCACTTCTTCTTCAGTGAGGTCAATCCCAATCCTCATCTTCTTCTTCCTTCTGGAGAAGTTGATAGAGACCATCACAAATAGTTTGTCCTCTTGCACGAGGTAACCAACCCCCAGAGCTTTGCTATCTTCCTCCCTTAGTTGGTTGGGCAATGTCAGAGTCACTGGCTTGGACTCTTTCCCGTCCCGCCTCCCACTTTGACCGGACCGGACCCAAGGCTTGAGGTAGAAGCCTCCTGCTTTCAGTATTTTCTCTACTCCCTCTTGGATCTTGTCTAGACAGTGCGGGTCATTGTGGGACGTGAGGAGGTCATCGACGTAAGAGTCTTCCTCGATGACTCTTCTTTCCTCCATCATCTCAGAGAACTGGGGCAACTTCGCGGTCTCTCGCATGGCAACTTGTGCAATGCACCCCGCTGGTTTGTCCCCCATGTTCACCCTCACAACAGCATAATCCTCAATCTCATCCTCCGGTGAGTCTCTCCAAAGGAACCGATGCACATGTACTTCTTGTTCCTCCAGCCAAACCGAATTGTACATCTTGGTGATGTCTCCGATGGCTGCATGTTTTCCTTCCCGGAATCTGAAGAGCACCGCTCTGATGGGATTTAGGACGTCTGGGCCTTTGAGCAAAATGCTATTCATGCTCACCCCTCTGAACTCCTGGCTGCTGTTCCAGACGAGGCGCACCGGCGTAGTCACTGAGTGGGGATTTGGAGCGGTTAAGTGGCTCACCCACCACACAGCACCTTTCCAGCTGTCCATCATGTCTTTAGTGAGCTTAATAGCAGCTCCTCTCCCCACCATCTCGTGGACTTGCCTCATGTAAGCCTCTTTCCACAGGGGGTCTTTCATAAGCTGCTTCTCAGCCCTCAAGAACGTTGCTTCCACAGCCTTTCGGTTGTTGGGAAGAGAGGCTGGGTTTCCCTTCCAGGGGTACCTCGCATCCCAATGTGGCTGTTCGCTGTGGGCGTCTCTCTCCCTGAAGGTTAGACCTGCCTTTATTATCTCCAGCTCTTTCTCATCAGCTAGGGACATCTCCTTTCCTCCCGGCGGGCACTTTCCACAACGACACCCTCCACAGAGAGGGTCACAGGCAGCACCGATGCTATCCCATTTTAGCCACTCAAGGATTTCTTTGTTGCACACTGCCGTCGTTCGAACTTCTACACTGCTATCTTGCTCCAAATGGCTTCCTGGCCTTCCCACGAAGTGTTCTTCAACTTTGACGGCTACTGTCTTCATTGAGTGAGCGAAGTGCGTCTCTGACTGCCATGTGGTCACCTCCACTTCTTCAAAGAGGTCTGGATGCACACCACTCACAATCTTGCCCAGAGGACCATCCCACAACACCAGGTCACCGACCCTTTGCAGCCTTTGTGGAGCTAATCGACCTTCTCGAGTACTGATCAATAGATCTATCTTCTCTGGGCGGGCCAGTTCTCCCGGCTTAGCTTCAGGGAAGAACTGCTCTAGTCGCTCTGATCTCACCACTCTATCCACTTTGGCGATGTCTTCCATCCCGTAGCAGATCATCTCGTGAAATTTCAGGGTTCCTCTTGAGGTCCACACTTTTATTGTCACAAGATACCTTTTTGTATCAACTTTCACCTTCATTGTGCCGACACCATACACGACAAGGGAGATTGGTTCACCCGTCAGCCCGAGCCTTTCCGCAGCTTGGTGTGTAATGTAATTTGTGTCAGACGCGAGATCAACCAAGGCTCCAAGACTGTCTCCTCTCTTTGTCGTGACAGGAACGAGCATCATGAGGACTGGATGTTCTTTCAAGCCACACTGTTCTATCAGACCCTTGCCAGAACACACTGTTGACATTGCCTTGTTAGTACAGGCTTTGCGGACAGCCTCTAACTGATGGGGAGTCAGTCCCAACTCAGCGAACACAGCCTCTTGCTCCTCTGTCGGACCACGAGGTCCCCTCTTTTCCCCTACTTTGTTTTCCCTCTTAGTAGCATCCTTCATAGTTGAAGCCTTAGGGCAGAGGAAATAGTGGTGGTCCACTTGAGTGTCGCCTTTTTTACACTCCTCCTTACGACAGAGGAACTTTGGAGTGCAGCCACCGTCAATCCCGTGAACATCCAGGCACTTTGTACATGCTTTTGCCTTTTTCACCTGAGATCTCTTCTCCGACAGACTAGCCTTCCTGAAAGTTTTACAGCGAAACAGTTTACCTCCATGTTCTTCATCCCCACACACAGCACATGGTAACTGCTTGGTGTCTCTTTTGACTTCACTTGCCGTAGTCTTAGTGAACGACTTCTTTTCTCTCCATCTGTCACTTGGTTTTTCCCGGTAGCTTGGTCGCTCAGGAGCATTAGAAGGCCATGGCTTGCTGGGCAGCAACTGCTCCAACCTCACGAGCAACGACTTTTGGTCTTCCAGGAACAGCAAGAGCCTGTTGAAACGGTTTCCTGGGTGGACGTCATTAGCAGGGTTTCTCACACACATGAGCCACTCTCTTTTCATGACATCAGGGAGTTTACTTTCCAAGGACCGAATCACCAGCTGATTCTGTACAGCGTCTGCGCACCCCAGGTCCGTGAGATCCAATGCTGCCCTCTCCACCGCTAGGATCAACTCTAACGTCTCCCGTGGCTGGTGGTTCTTTACAGCAGGTCGTGACTGAAGCTCCAACACAATCTCTTCTGCCGTTTGTCCTTTGTCACCATAACGGTTCTCTAATTCCCTGAAGATATCGTTTGCATCTCTGCAACGCAACAGTCTGAGTTCATTTTTCACAGACTCGCCTATACTGTCTAGCAAGTGAAGTTTCTTGCATTCCCTTGACCCCGTAGGTTCCGCCTGCACCTGGATACTCTCCCATTCAGCCTTCCAGCGCCAATAGTCCCTCCTGTCCCCGGAGAACTTGGGCAAACTTATGGGTGTGAGCCTTATTTTTGGTCGGGCCCATTGAGAGCTGTTATCCCCACCAGCGTACAAACCAGGGCTGCTATATGGCACGCTACCTTGTCCAATGCTGAGATTGACGGGCGGAGCGGCACGAACACTCATCAGTTGTGGCGTGCTGGCATGGGTCGGAGGTTGGGCGAAACTGACACCAAGTCCACCATCAGACTGTCTATGCTGCAGGTTGGGCTGTAATGTCTGTTGGGGGGTACTGTGTGTGGTAGCAGCTACATACCTGCTCTGAGGTTGACTAACAACAGTAGCACCTTGAGCAGCACAGGCAGAGATGCTTGCTCTGTCGGAGAACATGAATGAAGGAGAGCTCGTAACATATACAGTTCCCTGCCCATCAATGGGCGGATTGATGACAGCAGGCTGGGTGTTTACAGGTGAAGTGGCAATAGCAAGGCTTACTGGTTGGGTAAAGGTGACGTTATCTGCAGCTGTAAGGCTGTCGATAGCTGTTGTGACAGGCCCACCGACCGCATCATCGCCTCTCACATCTTCATCTTCTTCCTCCTCACCTCCGTCTACATCATCTTTTAGTTCTGCCCTGTTCCTCTTCATGACCTCATCATCACGTCGGCATGTCCACTCATCCATCAGTTGCTCCTTGTCCTCTCTCAATGATAAAAGAAGCATCCATTTGTCTTTTCCATGTGGCCGATAGTCTCTCCAAGTGTACATTGCCTCCCTCATTTCATGGAATTTTCTATCCAGCTTACCACTTTCGACCCCTTGCTGCATCCATGGCACTACCTTATTTTTCCCTAGCGCCTCAGCCCGATCAAGAGCAGACTTGAACTGTGTAACAAGCGCGTCTATGTCCGGAGCTGCATACTTGGACCACAGCATTTCCATGATTTTGCTCTCAGTTTCAAGGAACCTTTGCTCACTGGCATCTCTCTTTGCCAGGGCGTCCTGTGACTCACTGTCGTCACCCGTAGGGTCTATCTGACTCTGTGCATCAATATATTCATTACTGACATCGAGAAGTTTGTTATACTCATCCTTTAATTTCGCTAACTCTTCTGACAACTCAACTTCACGTAAACGTCCAGCACTAACATTAAGGCGGTTTATTCGTGTTGTAAAGTTTCGTTGCGCATTTGAGCGTTTCCGCTTTAAGCTCTCTAGATCTGGCTTGTCATCTGCCATTCTGTCTTTTTATTTCTTTTCTTTAACTTCTTACTACTTATTTTTCTGTTTTCCTAGAGAACAGAATCTCTAAAATCACCTTTTAGCAAAATGACTCGTTCAAATGAATCGTTCAAAAGAATCATCCAAAAGAATCGTTCGTCTGCGAACAAAACAGACGTCTTCGCCAGCTGTTATGGCTTAAAGCGGCGTTACAAAGTCACTATATCAGCCCCGCGGCTGTCATCATTATCCACACAGTCTTACTCACGGTTGTGGAAGTTATTCAGCCCTTTGACGTGACTTCGGCTCCTCCGTTGTTGTGGTTTTGACGGCCGCTTCAGGATCTGAGTCTCCGATCCCGCCGGCGCCGGTCATCAACAATGGCTTTCCTCCGCTCGGTGTCCGTGTTCTCTCTAACACGACTCCGACGGCGGTTTACAACTGTCCAGTTTTCTATTAAACTACCTGCTATAGCTCAATAAACTCCCCACTGGAAGGGTTTCAGGACAAGTACGGCGGATACAACTCGAGTCACTTTATGAGCTTTTATTGTACACACATACAATACTCATCCACACACTAGGTAGCCTGAATGCTATCGCTACGCTAGCCTGTCAGGTGGATATTAGTGACGTTGTTAACGTTAGTTAGGTTAGGTTGTAAACCTGCAATGAAAACACAAACATCCCGAGTTAACTAACATACGTCCAAAATCAGGTGATATTAATATTTTAACTGAAATTGCTATGCTAGTTTACAGTCACTCACCGGCAAGGCGTACCAGTCCTGAACATTAACTAAATGACAATGAAACCTAAAGGCGAAACGCCTGCGCACTGTATCTAATTAAGTATGTACACAGACAAACAGTAAGGATACTAAAAACCTAGTACGGATATAACATATAACATAAATATGCCTACATTTAAAATAAGTCGGTAAATGTAC
This sequence comes from Semotilus atromaculatus, assembly GCA_031834385.1. Classification (NCBI taxonomy): domain Eukaryota; kingdom Metazoa; phylum Chordata; class Actinopteri; order Cypriniformes; family Leuciscidae; genus Semotilus; species Semotilus atromaculatus. The sequence continues at coordinate 38,117,218 of JAULUF010000022.1, forward strand.
ACACTTATTTCCTCAAATACCCCAAACATAATAATAATATCCATCTCTTGTAAAATATATATATTTATATATCTATATATATATACAAAACCTGCTGGAAAGTTCTACACTGGCACACACAAAAGCCTACATTTGAAGTTACACATTTAGACACATGCAGAAAGGATTTGCCACATCAATAATTCAAATGGATCCCGAAACAGGGCGTTTGAGCTCCTCTAATCTATCGACTGTGAGGCTGTTCTCTCTTGTCGGCTCCGCTCTCATCAGCCAGACTCTGCCATAACGCTGCCATTAACCAAGTGACACCTGCAAAGTCTAAGACTTATATCAAAAGCACTATTCAGACAGGATTACTTCTCCAAATCACGACGGAGTAAAATGTTTTTAACACAGGACGTTTCATGTACTCATTCAAACAGGACTGGGATCTCTGTAGTTATTATTATAATGGGTGTGCATGTTGCGTACATGATGAAACCCATTGAATTAAAACTTAAGGTGAGGATTATACCCCACTCTCCCAATACACAGCCATTTGAAAATTTTCTGTGATCAGACTTGAAAGATTTTTACATAAAAAAGGGTAACTAATTAATTTTATGCAGGCTGTGTGGGATAAACACAGACAAGTATAATTCTGAAAAAAATTTTTTTTAAATTAAATTAAACAAAAAATGAAATACAAAAATAAAAAATAAATTAGATAATAAAGTAAAACCTTTTTTTATTAAAAACAAAACAAAATGAAACAATTGTATTATATATATATTTTATTTTTACTTTTCAATTGTTTTTGTTTACTTTTCACACATATACATACACACACACACACACACACACATATATATATATATATATATATATATAAAATTTTAAAAAAAGGTAAAAAAATAAGCATAAAAGCAATAACATTTGATCATATTCCTGTAGTTCTCTCCTGATAAGAGGCTAAAGGCCCGTTGAATGATAAAAACATTGACAGCCAATCAGAATTCATCCTGCTGTAATGAGTGGGAGCATTTAAAGTGGCAAAAAAGCACACGCTTATAATAAACAGAACAATATCATCCGCTGGTGTGGATGCTAATATATTTATCTTCATAGTTATCTTTATAGTTATCGTTCTTGGTGTGAACGGGCCTTAAGAAAAAGTAAAAACCATCACTTTGGTATAGGTTAGTATATCTTGACCATATCCTTTAAATTCCATGGATCATTTAAAAAATATTTCAACAAATGTCATGGAAACCATTTGTGAGGCTCTTCATCCATCTGTCTCCATCTGCGGTAGGTCATACCTGTGTGTCTGACCCCACATGAACCTTGTGTCAGGATCCGTGTGCCAACCCCATGCCCCCGAACCTTTTTTCACACTGGGCGAGGGCTGAAATGTCACCATCTGTTAACTCCAAACGTGCACTGAGACAAAGTTCCCTCTTAGCAGAGGCCTAATAGAGCAGCTGGAGAGCAGGAAAAAAAAGAGATCTCCATCTCCCCTCAGCAAAAGTGTGAATATTTATTAGTATGAGTCTCTCCTCCGCACCCATTTTCACTCGCTGCGTTTGTTAGCAGCCCTGTAATACATCCCCTCTGCTCGACTCTGAAACGATGGGCTTCTCTTTAAACGCTCGGAGGTGGCCCTAACTTCAGCTCCAACACAAGCTCTCCAATGACCCAATTAATCTCAGCTACACACCAGGACTCATCAAATGCTTTTTCTGGGGCCAGCAACCTTCCTTCTGCACATTTATGGCAAGCATCAGACATCAATCTAGCATTTCCTGATTAACTGGAATTTAATTTCATGACAAAAAGATCTGATGTTTAGAATATTATTGCATTTCAGTTGCATGGAATGGATTGTATCCTGCAAAACAACCAAGCACCTTTTCCTCTGATATAAACTCACCGACACTTTTTTAGGTAAACCTGTTCAACGGCTCATTAACGCAAATATCTAATCAGCCAATCACATGGCAGCAACTCAAAGCATTTAGGTATGTGTACACATACGCTTTATGCAAAATCACATACTGTGTAGAAGGTATTACTAAATAATACATTTTGGCCGATACAATAATAATAATTCTTTAAATTTGAAAGCCGATAATCAAATTATTGGCCAATAATTTACATCTACATCCACATTTTTTTATTAAATTTTTGAGAGTCTCAAGAACATAACTATAATGTTCTCATTATAATTTTATGTTATCCATTATTTATCCGCTTTAATATACATTTAATATAATATACAGGCCGAGAACAATAACTTAAAAAAATAACATATTGGCCGATACCGTTATAGTGGCCGGTATATCATGCATCCCTACTGCAAAATACTTTACCAAGTCTCAAGACGTCCAACAGTCATGAAGATTGACGTCAACACACAGAAAAAATAAGTAACGTACACCTTGCAGATTTAAATTGGGTAAATAATGTTTTTTTTTTTTCTGTTTTTATTTTGTCTTGTTCTTATAATAGAGTTAACATTGGCCGGCTGCATATCATATTGTTTATTTATTAGGCTACTTATCAGAGCCGTTGAAACTGGAGATTAATGAAAAAGTAAATTTGATGAATCCCTTGTACATTACATAGGCTATAGATGCTTATTCTAACTGTACATAAAGATTTTCACTGAGAAAATTAAATGTATTGAATGTATATGCTGCAATTTTTTTTCCAACTTTGAATCACACTGCCATATAAAACAAATGTAAGAGTTACTTATAATGAAAACAGACATCCAGACACCCAGACATCCGTACAGTCTTTTTATTTCATGTTGAAAACATCACAGAATCATAGAAGTATGAAATGAACAAAGGTCAATATCATAAAAAGCAACAAGTCTGACTCGACGCTTTGATTTTTCTGGCTGATTTTAGGAGCGGAATGAACAAAACTCCAATACCCACTCTAAAGATCAAGGTATTTGTGTGCATTGCGACTCGCAGGGACAAAATGCGAGATTCACCAATCAGAGAGGTTCCCGAATCTCAATCGATTTTTTATTGGTTAAAGTTAATGGAGAATATCTCTTATTTTTCCGTGAGTGCTGGAGCCTATGCATCTTGGGTAAGTGTCCATCGAATGCGCAATTCAGAATCTAAAGTAGTTGATCATCTGGTTACTTTGGGCCTACTGTTTTATAAATTCTGTGAATTCGGACATATTATTCGGCACACATACTGTTTTTCGCCTACTATATAGCATGGAAGTGGGAATTATAGGCTGCTGAAGTTCAAACTGAGCACCAGAATGGGGAAGAAAGGTGATTTAATTGCCTTTGGATGGTTCCTAGTTCCAGCAGGAAAATGCAGCACGTCACACAGATGGAATCATCTCAAACGAGGGTTTCTTGAACATGGCGGTTCATTATACTCAAATGGCCTCCACACAGTCACCAGATCTCAATCCAAAAGAGCAGCTTTGGGATGGGGTGGAACAGGAGATTTGCATAATTGATGCCGACGAATCTGAAGCAACTGTGTGATGCTATCATGTCAATATGAACCAAAATATCTGAGGAATGTTTCCAGCGCCTTGTTGAATCAATGCCATGAGGAATTAATGTAGTTCTGAAGACAAAATGGGGTCCAATCCAGTATGAGCAAGGTGTACCTAATAAAGCCGGTGAGTGTGTATTCCAAAATAGTTCTTTAGCATCAAATTGCGCCGATTCCGTGCAATGTCTTGGTGAGACACTATCAGGGTAGTCAAACACTGTCAAGATGAAACACCCTTACACTAACAGCTCTGACAATGTTTAATACGTCTGCAACTACTCATCATGACAGGCTGGGTGAAAAGATCTTCATTTGAGACTCTTTCCCATCTCCATCTCGGGCCATAGGAGAGAAACAGAAAGAGGTTCCGCAATCTCACGGAACAGTGTGCAGCGTGTCGACAGCTTTAGATTAAAGCAAAATGTGTTCTGACGAGGGAGTGCCATGAATATATCCCGCCAAACGGCCAGCCTGAGAATTTAGGCTCTCTAAATGCTGCAATCTCATTTGCAAGCCGAAGCAGAGACTGCGTCAATCCTTTCATGGGCAAGAGCGTATAACAGGACACTGATCAAATGAGGGTGCATGAAGAGATGTCACAAGGGATGTAATCTTTAAGAACAGGGTCTAAAAACGCAATTAGAAAAAGGGCAGGCCAGGGTAAGTCAGAATAGTTTTGCAAGTCCAAGTTTTGGAGGAGGATTAAACATCCGCATATATTTAATGCAGAACATTTATGAGGAATGCAAGAAAAGAATGAGATGTAAAGAGTGGAAGTCCATGGGGGAGTTTTCTGTGGAGGCTGATATGTAAATTAATATTGATTAAAAACCTACTAGAAAAAAAAAATACACTACCAATTAGTGTCACTGTTTTGTTTTGTTTTTTTTTCAGGTAAAGTAAGGATGCATTAAATTGATCAAAAGTGGCAGTAAATATTTTTTTTTTACATTACAATATTAAATAAAATGTTCTTCAAATAAAACAATCTTTTGAACTTCCATAATTTTCAGGATTATTTAATGAAAAAAAAATGCAATAAATTAATTAATCACTTTTTATATATATATAAAAAAAAACAAAATATTAAGCAGCACAATTGTTCCCCTTCAGGGACTACCGCTGCGTGTAATCGCAGTGGGAACGCCCCCCAGCGTAGCGCGTCTGAATAATGAATGAAATCAGTCAATGGAGAGAATGAGCGTACGGCGAGTGACGTCATCGACCAGGAAGCTATAAATATCCCCTGAATACACAAGCCGCCAGCTTCTGTCACTTCAGCAGCGCTCTGTGTGTGTCTGGAATCTTTCAATTGTGTTTATCTGTTTTAGTCAGGAGTTTATCACTATATATATATATTTATATATAAAAAAACCAATATGAGCGAGCAGTATAGAAAGTGTGCTCCCCCCTGTACTAGATACATCACGGGTGGGGATTCACACGAGTTATGTGTTGCTTGTTTAGGAATGCAGCATGCCCAGTCGGCTCTCGAGGGGGTCGATTGTGTGCATTGCGAGCGTTTTCCAATTAGAACTCTGCGCTCGCGGCGATCGCTCTTCGAGGAGAGCGGTATGCTGCGAGCTCCCCAAGGCTCGGGTCCCGCTTCTGTTGAGGCAGGGCGGCGGCGCTTGTCTTGGGGTTCGCAGATGGATCTCACCGGCGACGTTGAGACGGGCCCCGCCCTATCTCAGCCATCTCCGGCGGGATCCAGTGCCTCTCGCCCGGCTCTGGAAGCACGCGCTGCGGCGGTTACTTCTGCCCGGGTGGAGGCACATGATGATGTTGAATTGAGATTATCCAGTTCCGAGGAGCTGGATATCGATAGTGTTGCATCAGAAGATACAAGTTTGTCACATTATACTGCTAATGAGGAAGGGCTGATGGATGTTTTATCTCGGGCTGTTGAAAAGCTCAGCATTGAGTGGCCAGCTGATAGGCAGGAGTCTAGTAGTAAAAGCAAACTAGACGATAGATTTCTGTCTGCTCGACCTCAGCCCGCTCGTCGGTGCCTACCGTTTTTCCCTGATCTCCATGCTGAGGTTTCAAAAACCTGGGTTAGACCTGTTTCTAGCAGAATTTACACTAACCAGTCTAATGCCTATGGTAACATTGTTAGTGCTAAATCTGAGGGGTATGTGACGATGCCGAAGGCGGAAGAGACGCTCGCTAGCTATCTCTCTCCTGCTTCGTCGTCCTCACTTAAAGCACCGACTCTTCCATCCAGACCTTTAAAAAATACATCTGCGCTCGTAGGGAAGGCTTACTCGGCGGCTGGTCAGGCGGCTGCATGTATGCATACTATGGCCATTTTGCAGGCTTATCAAGCCGACCTGCTTAAAGATGCTTGTGAAGGGGGGGAAATTTCTGCTGATATGATCAATGAGCTGAGGCAGACCGCTGATCTCACTCTTCGGGCCACCAGGGAGACAGCTAAATCTATTGGTCGGTCTTTGGCAGCCATGGTGGCCACAGAAAGGCATTTATGGCTGAGTCAAACTTCCATGAAGGAAAAAGATAAATCTCTTCTTTTAAATGCTCCAGTTTCGCCTGCGGGTCTCTTCGGTGACGCTCTTCTTTCTGTCACCGAGAGGTTCCAGGAAGAGAAAAAACAGGCGGCTGCTTTTCATAAATTTATTCCCCTAAAAGTACGTGTCGCTGGGGCTGCTGAACGAAAAGGGCAGTCCCAGCCGCCGAGTTCATTCTCTAGCAGAGCGCAGCAGAAGCAGAGTGTCGCGTCTCGTGCCCCCCCGCAGAGAAATTGGAGGGACGAGGCGGGGCGCTCTCCGGCGCGGCCTTCTCGGGGCAGGACTGATCTGAGGACAGTCATTGTGGCCAGAAAGGCCGCGTCGAAAAAATCCTGACGTGCTGAACGTCAGGACTCTGAGGGTGGTCCCCATCGGGAAAGACTTGAGTCCACCACACAAAAACATGGTGCCCTGTTTTTCTCGATGCCCTCAGGGGTCTGTTCTACTAACCCTGCCTATACAGGGCGTAGAGAGACTCGGCGAGTGCTTTTCCGAGGGACGCTCGCCCCCTCCGAGGAGGGTTGTGGAGTGCTCAGACCAGTTGTTTCCTGCCAGTATGTTACAGGGCGCTGTGTCTGTCACTCGGGATGTTCATCCAGAGGCCAGCCTCGAGAGGCTGGTTCCCTTAGTAGAGTTCCTGGCGGAATGGGAAATGCTTCCCAATGTTTCTCAGTGGGTCCTGAATACTATAAAGAACGGGTACGCTATTCAGTTCAGAACGCGTCCACCTCGTTTCAGAGGGGTTCTGCCTACACTGGTGGGCCCCGAGCAGGCTCTGGTATTAGAACAGGAGGTAAAAACTCTGCTACTAAAGGGAGCTATAGAACGAGTTCCTCCACCCAGCAGGGAGTTAGGATACTACAGCCGGTACTTCATCGTTCCGAAAAAAGATGGAGGGTTGCGTCCCATTTTAGATCTGCGTCTTTTAAATCGCACTGTAGGGAAGCTCAAGTTCAAGATGCTCACTCTCAAACAGATTGTGTCACAAATCAGATCCGAGGACTGGTTTGTCACAATAGATCTAAAGGACGCTTACTTCCATGTATCTATCCTCCCTCAACACAGGAAGTTCCTGAGGTTCGCTTTCGGGGACGAAGCATACCAATATCGGGTTCTTCCGTTCGGCCTAGCACTATCACCCCGCACGTTCACGAAGTGTATGGATGCAGCCATAGCCCCGCTGAGGCTGCAGGGCATCCGTATCCTGAACTATATAGACGATTGGTTAATTCTAGCTCAATCGGAACAACAGGCGGTTCGGCATCGAGATGTCATTCTTGCTCACATCAAGAGTTTGGGGTTGAGGCTCAACGCCAAGAAGAGTGTTCTTTCTCCATTACAGAGAACCACTTTTCTCGGTGTAGTGTGGGATTCGACGACGATGCAGGCGCAATTGTCACCTGCTCGTATTGCTTCGATTCTCGCCGCAGTAGAACAGGTCAAGCTAGGCCAGTCACTCACTGTAAAACAGTTCCAGAGGCTGTTAGGTCTCATGGCAGCTGCGTCCAACGTGATACCTTTTGGCCTCTTGCACATGAGACCGTTACAGTGGTGGCTCAGAACCAAGGGGTTCTCCCCGAGGGGAATTCCGTTTCGCAGGATCGTGAGTTCGCGACGGTGTCATCGCACCCTGATCATGTGGAAAGATCCTTGGTTTCTGTCCCAAGGTCCGGTGTTGGGGGCTCTTTGTCGTCGTGTTATGCTAACGACAGATGCCTCTCTCACGGGTTGGGGGGCGATCATGAGTGGTCGCCCAGCTCAGGGTCTGTGGGGGGACCATCACCGCCTATGGCACATAAATTGTCTAGAGATGCTGGCAGTGTTTCAGGCCCTGAAACATTTCCTCCCAGACCTAAGGGGCCACCATGTTCTTGTCCGGACAGACAACACATCGGTGGTCTCTTATATCAACCATCAGGGGGGTCTGCGTTCTCGCCCGCTTTACAAACTGGCACGTCAGATCCTTCTATGGTCCCAGGGGAAAATTCTCTCTCTCAGAGCTATTTATCTCCCGGGGTATTTGAATCAGGGAGCAGACATCCTGTCGAGGCAGGGGCCGAGGCCCGGGGAGTGGAGTCTTCACCCCGAGGTGGTGGAGCTCCTATGGGAACATTTCGGTCGTGCCGAGGTAGACCTTTTTGCGTCCCGAGAGACATCACACTGTCCACTGTGGTTCTCTCTCAGCCAGCCAGCCCCACTGGGGTTGGACGCGATGGTACATCCGTGGCCGAGGTCACGCCTGTACGCTTTTCCCCCGATTGCTCTGCTCCCGGGAGTTCTGGAGAGGGTTCGCCGGGACGGGCTCAGTCTCCTGCTAATAGCCCCGTTCTGGCCGGCCCGAGTATGGTTTGCGGACCTAGTGTCTCTCCTCGACGGCTCTCCCCTGGAGATACCGATCAGGAGAGATCTACTTTCTCAGGCGAATGGGTCGATCCTTCACCCCCGCCCAGAACTATGGAGGCTGTGGGCTTGGCCTCTGAGGGGGCCCAGCTCATAGATTCTGGTCTCTCGACTGAGGTCGTTGAGACCATCCTCCAATCCAGAGCTCCTTCCACGAGGAAGTTATATGCCGCGAGGTGGAAACTTTTCACCTCTTGGTGTGGAGAGCGCCAGCAGGACCCAGTTAACTGCCCAGTTGGTACAGTGCTGGATTTCCTGCAGGACCGTCTCTCCACAGGGTTATCCCACTCTACACTGAAGGTGTATGTGGCGGCCTTAGCTGCTTACCACGCTCCTTCAAGTGGAGGTTCTCTCGGGAGACACCCACTTATATCTCACTTCCTTCGTGGCACCTTGAGGCTGAGGCCTGCAGTTCGCACGAGGGTACCAGCTTGGGACCTGGCCATCGTCTTAGAAGGTCTCTCCCTAGCTCCTTTCGAGCCCATTGAGGAAGTTTCGGTAAAGTTTCTTACTCTAAAGACTATCCTTCTTCTCGCTATCTCATCTCTAAAAAGAATAGGAGATATTCAAGCACTTTCGGTGGCTCCCTCGTGCCTGGAATTTGCGCCTGGTATGGTTAAGGCCTTTCTCTGTCCGAGACCAGGTTACGTTCCTAAGGTACCAACTACTGTTGTTAGACCTATAGTTCTGCAGGCTTTCTGTCCTCCGCCCTTTTTGACGTCAGACCAGGAGAAACTTAATTTGCTGTGCCCAGTTAGGGCTTTAGATGCTTATGTCCACAGAGCTGCCCTGTGGAGGAAATCGGAACAACTGTTCGTTTGCTTTGGGTCACCTAGGAAAGGGTGTCCTGCATCTAAACAAAGGATGAGCAAGTGGGTGGTCGAGGCCATCTCGCTCGCTTATGGTTCGGCCCATCAGCCTTCACCTTTGGCTGTAAGGGCTCATTCCACTAGGAGTATGGCTGCCTCTACAGCTCTTCTTTCAGGAGCTTCTCTTCAGGACGTTTGTGATGCGGCAGGCTGGTCCTCACCGCACACTTTCGTCAGGTTTTATTCCCTTGACCTTAGCTCCACTCCCGGGGCTCAGGTTCTCTCGTCGGTTTGTGCCTCCTAATGACACACGACGGGGATTTGGTCGTATGGGGATGTGGGTATTGCGTTCCCACTGCGATTACACGCAGCGGTAGTCCCTGAAGGGGAACGTCCCGGGTTACGTATGTAACCCTAGTTCCCCGAAGGGACGGACGCTGCGTGTCCTGCCATACTCTCGGCATCCCCTTGGGTCGCTTGCTTCAGTGACATTAGAAGCTGGCGGCTTGTGTATTCAGGGGATATTTATAGCTTCCTGGTCGATGACGTCACTCGCCGTACGCTCATTCTCTCCATTGACTGATTTCATTCATTATTCAGACGCGCTACGCTGGGGGGCGTTCCCACTGCGATTACACGCAGCGTCCGTCCCTTCGGGGAACTAGGGTTACATACGTAACCCGGGACGTTTTCAACATTCATAATAACACAAATGTTTCTTGAGCAGCAAATCACTATATGAATATATGGAGAGTCATGTGACACTGAAGACAGAAGTAATGATGCTGAAAATTTCTGCTTTGACATCACATGGTGTAAAATAAATATTAAAATAGAAAAACTTTATTATACTTTAAATTGTAATAATATTTCACAATATAACTGATTTAACAGTATTTTCAATACCTTTGTGAGAATAAGAGACTTATTTCAAAAACATTATTACAGACCCCAAACTATTGAATCCTGTATATACACTACACGCATTACATACATGTGTGTATACTGTATAGATGATCAGTTAGGTGTATCTTGCAGTAGGATTATGACTGGGAACAGATTTTATAACACAAGTACTGGTGCTTTTAAGGTCTGTAAGATGTGCAAAACATTGCAGATAGAGTTAAGAGTCACCAATTCTACATGGGGATGTGTGTGTGTGTGTGTGTGTGTGTGTGTGTGGTCTCTCTAGTGTCATTATGTTGTGATTGGCATGACTGCACAAATGGATGCATTCCAGTAAGAAAGAGAGAGAGAGAGAGAGAGAGAGAGAGAGAGAGAGAGAGAGTGAGAGAGAGAGAGAGAGAGATAGAAAGAGAGATTCTTTCCTCAACACTCAATCATCAAAACCTCCCTCCAAATAGCACTCTCAGGCAATGAGAGAGAAACAAAAAAAGTCCATGCACAAAACAGAGAGGTTGCTTACATTAGGACTAAATTAAAACTCCAAATTAGAGTAGCAAGTGGAGAAAGTGCTTCATTTGGAGAGACGGAATAAAGTGTATGCAAGAGAGAGAGGAAGAGGAGAAATAAAGATTAAAGGGGTCGAGGAGGAGTAGAAGAAATTAAATAAAACCCCTTAGAGGGGACTTCACTGCAATGTTATTGGTTTTTCTGCCGCTTTTTCTATTGTAACTGCACAAAAGAGAAAGCTAATGACACAGACTGTTACCCTTAGTCCACTCAGCCCACCTCGCATGCAATTATATGACAGAGAAACTGCAGTAACAACCTTCAGATCTCACATACAGATAGGCTGCTTTATGGTCTACCTGACCCTTAAAAGAAATAAAAGCTACCAACATTTGAACACACATTTGCTGAGTCCGAAATCGCATACTGAAGGTACTACATTTGGTTTGAAACTTTTTTCACGCCCGCTAAAACAGTATGTTCTATATAGTATGAATGCGAGTGAATGAAATCCAGATATGTACTACATCCACCACGATGTCATTGTCACTTGACCTACGGTGTCGGTTGTGTCGCATCGCCTCCGTTCACAAATCCTGCATCCATCAAATTCACACTTAAGGATCACGCTGGAAGTAGTACAGTAGGTCTATACTTTTCACCTCCTGTTGTATGAATACTATGAATTCGGACAATCATACTATTTGTCTCACATACTGGGGGATTTTAACCCTGGGTCATTCTAAACCCTGGGTGAAAGGAATCCTGGGATATCTTGCTTCACGTTTCACACTGATCATAATTTACCTGGGGTTAAAAATTAATCCTGGATATTCATAAGCTAACGATTCGCACTGTACATTCCTAAACCCTGGGTTAACGTTCTTATTTGCGAATTTGCAGTCTCAGTGTCATTGATTGGATGAACGCAGCACAAAACCGGTTTACATATAAGTTCCAGCATTGAGCAAAATGCGACGACTATACTATTAAGTTTAAATTGAATGGACATTTTTGACTATAAAAGGTAAGAATGAAACGTTCTCTTCTTTACTCAAATTGTCAGCATTTCACATTTTTGCTCTCAAACGCTGAATTTACTGTTTATATAAGCGTCTAGCTGTAACATTCTAACAACGTATCATTTCACTCTGGGCAACTGGACATGCAGGGTTAACAAAAAAAGTGGGGTTAACAAAAACTGATAACCCTGCTCCAGAGGTGCTGAAACGTGTGAATCGTTCCTTTACCATGGGGTTAAAAGTGGTGTTTAGAACAACGATAACCCTGGGTTTAAGAGCTACGCTCATTTACATTTTCAAAAAACATCACTCGGGAAGAATTATAAGGTGTTTTCCTCATGGGCAGGGCAGTCCTTAAGGCGGTGCAACTGTGCGAACACACCGGTCCCCGCGGTGAACATGAACAAACCAAAGGGGTTTTAATAACACTTTATAAACAAAACAAAAAAAAGGTTTATAACCATGCTATGCAGCATAAAGTGTCTCATATCTCACTATAATGTGCATATGGTTCATTTTTTTTCAGCTTATGAGTCATTCCTACAGAGTAGTAATCATTGCACTCATTAAATATTTGCTTGCTTTTCTCAAAATCTCTCTTGAAATTTATTTTAGATCATTAGATGTGACATTATGGTGCCTTTGAAGCCTGTGTGAAACCTTAGGAGGGGCCTTCACACAAAACACTGCCTATTTAGTTATTTACTGACTGGGCAGTGAGGCAGCAAAGCAGCAACCTTTGGTTGAATAACCCATCTCAGAATACACTATACCCAGCAGTGGTCCACCTTGCTGCCATGCGTATTTGATCTGTTGTAGAAGTAATTATTTATATTGCTTTGTTGGTTCATTCATTTCTTCTCTAAACAGCCTGGCACCTTCCCTCTCTCTCTCTCTCTCTCTCTGTCTTTGTCTGACAGTGTGCTGTGGTTCTGGGTGCTGCTGACGCTGCAGGTATGTGTTGTATATTTGATCTGCTGTAGGAGACGAGGAGATCAGATCAATGGCTGCTGCATCATCCAGACAACAGCTCAGCAGCATTCAAATGAGAAGACCCACAGACATGGTGAGGGAGGGAAAGAAACTGAGATAGACTCACTCGGGAAGAAAACGGGAGAAAGCACACAATGTGTACAGATTCTCCCTAAAAGTTTGCAAACTTTATGCATCTGTTACAAAAAGCATGATACGTTTGCAAATTTTCTGTAGCATTATAGTGTTCTTCATTTGAAGTGCAAAGGAAAGAAAGAAACTGCAAGTGACTTTGAATTAAACAAATTTAAGTAGAAAAAACTGTTCTCTTGCAAAAACCTATTACAGTAATTTTTGTTTTATTTATAACTTCGAAAAATCATTTTGTAGAGTGTAAGGGAAGATGTTAGGAACAATGTGCATTTAGTTTTAAATTGTAACATTTAGGTATAAGTTTGGCTAGCATTCGCCAATGTAAGGGAAATAGAAACATTTACTAATGTAATACAATGAGCCTCCTTACATCAGACTTGTGTATGTATTAAAGTGTCATTAATGCAAAATACTAATACTACAAACTGTTTGACAATTTAGTGGAATAATTGAATAACCGATCAGAAACGAAGCAGGATGCCTGTAAAAGAGCTCCATCTAGTACATTTAGTGCATTAATGAATATAAATAGTAATATGATACATAATATACTATGAATTATTCACTCAAATAACATGTTTAAATACATACAGCTAATATAATTACTGAATAATAACCTCATTCATTATAATAAAGGATAATAAAGCAAGTAACAACATGCCACTCGGAGCCTTTTTCATTTCAAAATACAAACAATATTTTATTTAACCATACAAATGTTCAGAATGAGTAAATCTCACAATAAATCTCGACTTTTTTAAATTTGCAGATTATTTTCAATGCAATTTAAAACGTATTTTACATTGAACTGAACAGTCATTGTTGTTTTTTTCAATACTGAATAAATAGATTATTCAATTTATAATATTTGAGCTCATCATTGATCACTGAGGTTGACCCAATGCAATATGGCATTGTCTGTTGAAGTACACTGTGCATGTAATACTGGCTTTAAATTTGGCCAAACTAGGTATATTAGAAAACAACATACTGCTGTGTCTACATTTCTGGTGAGTTGACCAAAGTAGTCTTTCTGTTTGAGACAGTTAGGAAGCCTGGTGGAAACAGCAGCGTTCAAAAGAACAGTGAAGTACAGTGAAGTATCCGAAAGCCAAAATGTCTGTGTATGCATGGTGAAAACACACATTGCTCACTGCTGTCAAGGGCTTCTGCATCTCTAGCCACCTTGATGGACCTACACGAATGTAGTGAGATGCGATGCCCTCTGCCCTTTCCATCTCTGCTACACTGAGATCCTGCAGAAAGATGTTTCACTCTCCTCTCATCACTCCACAGGTCACCTCACCAGGGCCACGGGTCATCATAGGTTGTCATGGTCGTGGAGATATGCAAGACTTGTCAGAGTTCAAGCTTCACATCCAAAACATGTGCAGTGCTTGAAAGGCTGACCTCAGAGCAGAATAATTGATGTCAGATCACTCAAAAGAGCCTTTCCATAAGCAACCACTGAAAACGTATCATGAAACCCTCACTCATAAATCATAACAAGAGACATCAAGTGAGTGCTCTCAAACTTCATCGACCATGAGACAGTTACCATGAACAAATATGATGCATCACGCCTCAGGATCATCCAGAGATATGAACAGTATCAGAGTAAACACAGCATTAAACACACCCGAGAAGATTGTGTACTATTTTGCAATGTTCAGTACCATGCTATAGCCGTGCCCTAGCAGTTACCTTGTATGCTAATACTTGGATAAAGCTATGCATTGGATTTACCATTCTTAACAGCAGTTGCACAAATAGTGCATGACAAAAAGATTTAAGATAAAAGATTTCAAAACTGACATCTTTGCTCACTTTTTGAGCCAAACACCTGAGCTGTAAATGTCATGTGACTAATCACACTGAAGCTGCATAATAATATACTCAACATTAATATTTGATTTTTTAAGTCTGCAATGTACGAAAGCCTCAACAGGGAGATGGTGATGGAAAGAAATAATGAGATGGGAGGAAAAAATAATAGGTCAATGCGTTTGCAAATATTTTGAGTTCCTCCACATATTGTCTGCGAATGTAAAGTTGACCATTTTTCCTCCCATTTCATACATTTACAATTATTCCATTCCAATTTAGTAATGATAATTTAGTCAAATTCATTCATTTACATTAATTTAGCAGATGCTTTTATCCAAAGCAACTTAGAAATGAGGCATACAAGGTTAGTTCGTCGTTCATTCAGGATCTGTGTCATAATTGCAGACTTACCAGAGTAACAGTGGTCAATATTGGACTAATATTGTGTCAAAACCACTACTTCTGGAGTTTCCCATAATGTCCTGTTGTCTTTCTACAGTTAGCAAATGGATACAGTTACCCCAAAAAATTTTAAATAAAAAAACAATTATATATAAAATTCTTCTTAAAAGTCTTATAAAAGATATTTTCATCACTCCAATGTCTCTTTCTCAGTCTCAGATGTTTCCTGAATGTGTTAAAAGCAAAGAAAAGCCTGTCAAGAGTCTTCCATCTTATTCTGACAGCCTTATAATCCTTCTGCTGTCGCTCGTAGGTCTGGACACCATGGGCTTTTGATGCAAATATTTTCTTTCTTCTTCAAGCTTTGCATGCTGTTGTGGACTGACAGATGTTTGCTAACACAGACTGGCAAAAAAAGAGTGGCTGAAAATCCCAATGCGTGCAAGTGCTTGGATGCATGTATTCCTGAGCTTTGAGAAAGAAAGAAAAAAAAGGTCCCTTGTTAATTCATAAAGATTAAACAGAGGTATATAACCCAATCTGGTATACTACACAATCTGGTATAGCTCAACAACAGATCAGACGAAGCACTTCTGACTCACTTGTACAACAACTCTTCTAGCCTAGCACTCCGTAAAGAGACTCCAGAACACCCAATCCAGACTCATGGATATTGAGGCAGAAAAACGAAATGTTCACTCTTGATTCATTCTTGACCCTTCACCAGTTATTAAGAACAGCAAAGGGTTGAAGAAGCAACTCGCTAGGAAAGACACTCATGAAACTGCAGAGTTGCGAATGAAAACAGAGACTCAGCTCAGACCCACACTGAGACATCTTTGTGAACTCTCTATTATCAAAAAGCTTTCCTTGACATTCACACCAGTTCATCACTCCTGATTGGCCGACTTCCAGCTCAGGAGGTTATGGCAGCTCCGGCTGTTCACAGCAAGCCAAAACAGCAGGGTTTGACTGGAGAACATGCTCATCTTTCATAGGCTTCTAGTGTGTGTGACACTCATACCTCTTCTCGAGGTGTCGCCACGAGGTTGAATAACCTGATCAGCACCTCCACCGAAGCCGGCACTCCAGGCTTAATTAGATCTCTTTGACAAAAATACGGTACTTGCTGAGTTGAGACATAAAAAGACATGAGGACTTGCATCAAATTAAGCCAATTTTCAATTGGTTTATCAAATTATACCCCAGAAAAATACTGAGTAAAAGTCCCTGAACCTCTATAGGAAACAAAGACGCTTTGGCTGAAGTTTAAGATGTAGTGCACTTGAATGTTCACATAAAAAAACATGTTTATTCAGTATTTTTCAGTTTCTTCAAAAACTTCGAAGAAGTGGTCCCCAGAAACAAAGATAAAACATAGCGCCTCAGTACAATTTGGAGACATGAACAGTATAAGAGTGAACACAACCCACCAGAAAATATTGTTGCCACAAATGCTGTCAATTAATCTTAACATGCATTGAATACAGAAGAATCTTTTAAGATCGCCAATGAAATAGTCAAGCACAATCTGCATTATCAAATTATACCTCAAATACTGCATAAAAGTCCATTAACAACAGTGGGAAACAATGGCACTTTTGGTAAAGGTTGATGCAGAAGTAGTGCATGTGAAAATGAAAGAAAAAAAGCTTTGTTCCCTCATTTTCAATTCACAACAGTGAAGAAAAGTCATCTTATATTGAAACAAAACAGCTTAAATTTTCAAGGTTGCTTGAGAGCCAACAACAAGGGTGATCCATCAACTTGGAGAGATTGAAAGACAAAGAAAGAGTGAAAGATGGATACAAAGACGAAAGGCATGCAAGTGACCTCTGGTTGAATTTACAGCACTACTTCAATCCAAAAGTGTGCACCGATCTAGACAGGAGATAAAGCAGGGGGAGCCTTTGAGGGGTGGCGTCCCACCATTCTGCAAGTATCGTATTGATGCGGCCCTGTCCCTGATTCATTCACACATACAAAGAGCTCTTCAGACATAATGCTCACCATTGAGGTCCGAGCCCCTTCAAAAGCGACACCGGAGAACCAGAATCTCAATATCTCTCCTTCCCTCAGAACATGTTCAGGCTATGAAAACAGTGGCCTCTGTGGGCAACAAATAAGTGAATGGAAATGGGTGCCCATTTGCTGTGCCACCTGCAAGCATTTAAATTGGATATTACTGGAGGTGCGTGTATAGTGTACCCTTGTACAGGCTAGGATTTAATATGGTGGTCCTGGGTTATTTTCCAATAATAAAGCCTTTGTCTTCGGGCCATCGGTAAAACGCTAGATGCAAGATTCTCACCTGAGAAGTGACAAAAACAATTGAAAAGGAGTAGTGCAAGATCTGTCTCAGCTCTCTCTATCTCTCTGAAGCCCCTGGGCGAATAAACAGTGCGATAATTAGCAATGACATTAAGAACTTAATGCGCATTTGTGGAGATTAAATCAATTAATTTAAATACGATAGTAATAGGTTTATTTTGTCCTGTGTGTGTGCATTTTCACATTAGACGATGCATTTGTGCTATAGCAACTGAATTCAGCTAAATTGTAAAAAAAAAAAAAAACTACTTTTGTAAGAATCACTTTAAGTCTATAAAGACAAGAAGTTTTCATTTGTGGCTGGGTTTAAAGGGATTTTAAAATTTAAAAAATGAAAATGCAGACATTATTTACACACCCTCATGTCATTGCAAATATGTATGACTTTCTTATGTGGAACACAAAAGATTATGCAGCATTTTGAAAAAAATCTAAATAGGGTTGGGGCTATTACACATCTTAAAGTGTACAGAATCTCCGGATCAAAACAAAATTGAAGAACAAGCAGAAACAAGCGATAGAAGCATTGCTGTCTCACATGTAAAACACAATCATCAAAAATTAAACCGCATTACAAAAACGTTCTAAAGTTACCAAATGAAATGTCGATCCCATGAAGAGGCAGCGACTGCGCAAGCTTTGAGATTGTTGATGGAATGATTGTTGATCAGATATTCATAAAACAAAATATTCCGGGGGCCATGAAAGTTTTGTCAAAATGATCAAAATGATGGTGCCGGCTTGCAACTTTAAAAAAAACTAATGCTTGTAGGGAATGAGTCGATAAAAAACTCTAATAATGTATAAATAATATTAACATTATATTGTTTACTAGTCAAGAGCACACATATGTACTGGACAAAAAGCTTGACCTAAACAATAAAAATACTATTAATATGTGAATCGATCAAGACAAACCATAAGGAGGCTCATACATGCCTGGGTCAAACCTCCAACTGGACAGCAAGCTCACAAGTACACACTGAGAGCACAGTCATTGATTAAGAGCTGGAGAGGGAAAGTACAGGAGCAAGCTGTGGAAACTGGACACACATAGAGTAAATGCTTTTAATTCAAAGCCAAACAGCTGAAAAGAGCTCCGCTTCTACACTCTCTTAGCTATTGACCCTCAATCTGAGGTGCTAAACCAGCAGCCTGAGAAAACCAATAAATACAGCCTCAGAAAGAACCACGGATATCAACAACATTATTGTAATGCTTCCTTGCTTTCAGGGATGATAGATACACGCATAAATGTTTACAGATACAGAGAGAGAGAGAAAAAAAAACAGGTTAGTGGGTAAAAAAATATTCTTAAATATGTCAGCCTTTTACTTTAATAGCTCAATTTTTACTTGGTTGCAGTGGGTAAAAAACAACCATTTTAAGACAAAGCAGATCAGAATGAACAGAAGCAAATAACAGTGGAAATTACCTGAAAAGATCACTTGTTTTTTTGTTTTGTTTTTTGCTGCATACACACACACACTCGGCAATCACAGAGAAACACGTCATTTAAAATCCACAAAATACCTGGTAATGTTCTCTCTAATGACGTATTGTGTTCTCTGCACTTGAGCTCAGAGATAACTTTTCTCTCGATAACCTTTAAATAAACCACTTCTAAAATGATAATGATTATGCAAAAATCATAGATTATGCTCTCAAGAAACATGTCATTAAGGGTTTGGGGTGATATTTATTTTCTAAAAGCACAAGTCACCAAGCGCACTTGACTGTGATTTTTGGTGATCTTCGGCAGCAGCGAACTGAAATAAAGTCGAGGCTACATCTGTGAGCTCAAGAGATCTTAAAGTGGAACTAAAATGCAATTAAACACTTTCGTATCATGACAAATTAATTCCATCAATGAGCTGTCAGGGCACAGGTTCCTTTAAAAGACAGATCCGCCTTCATGTTGACCTGGGGTTTGACCTGGAATGTAGGGAGCTCGTCCAATCGCTGACTCTGACAGTCAGTGGCCCACTGCTGGGCCTGTGGGAGGTCAAGAGGTCAGAGAGATGTGGACGTTCCCTCGTTCCCTCACAGATCAGCTTCAGCTGCTGCCCGGACTCTCTGAGCAGGCGAAACACTCGCTATAATTGACTTCACTGCAGTCTTCTCCTGTCAAACAAATAGTCTGACCATTGCTACCCCAGAGAGCACTTCCGTGTCATAATCGATGGCGCTAGCGTTGCATTAGTCCATCTCCTCTCCACTCTGCCTCTGCAGGGCGTTTAACTGCAGAGTCCACTGACGGTTGCATGACACATAAAACACACACACACACAGCACAGAGCGGTTTAGGATGCTACAAAACCACTGTCAGCACTGATAGGCAACAGACAATGAGTATAAATGCAAACAGTAGTTAAATCAATCAGATTGCACGCACGTGCAAACTATTTTATACTATTTTTTAAGAACTTGTAAGGTCCTAGACTTGCATTAAGCATTAGACAACATGAAATCAAAATTGGCCCTGCTGACTTTCTTATTAAAAATACGGTCTTATAAGTCTGGTCTTAAATATTAGGACAACATTTGACTGGTCCTCACTATTTAAATAGGCTTATTATTCAGCCAAAACAAGTTTTTATGTAAATCTAGTGTTGTGTACATGTTTCTGTGATGGGTAGGTTTGGGGTAGGGTTTGGGACAGGCAAAAATATCATTAAAATGGTATAAAATCAACGTCTATGCTTATTCTCACTAATGAAACAATACAGTGGGAACAACTATAATTAATCAATTGTTTCGCGCACACACACATAGATGCATGCATGCGTGCATGTATACAGTACATATATACATACATATTCAATGTATTGTGCTTGAATATTATTATAGAACTTAAATGAGGCAGACAGCCCCAAACAACTCTATAAAAGACTCCTGTGATCATCTATGAAGCATTCAGCCATTGAAACCTACTTCATATTCATATCATATCCAATCCAACACATCTTGGGCGAGCCCTCATGAATATGCACGCTCATTCTCTAATCCCCACCTTTCTCTCCTCTTTTATGAAAAAGGCCTGGAGAGAGCTGCGTGAATTAATTGCAGGGAAGCCGGTGAAGACAGAATCAGATCCAATTAGAAGCGTGATGAAACACATGTGCCAAACGGACAGATATGTCCCGTCTGCTGAACAAAAACAACAACAGGCCCGTTGATTGAAATGGCAGGGCTTCAAATGCGCAGGCCCTCCCGAAAGACGGGCACCGAACGTTTCCTGCTAATTGAAGAGTAACACGTCTCATCTCAGGTTAAGGATACTGGGGAAACAGTTTAATACTTGGAACAGTATTCTTATTTAAGGTTCCTAATTTTGTTTAGGAAGTTTCTTACAATAGGTTTACATGCACTTTAATTTTACTTTGATATACATTGCAGCTCTTTAGGCTTCCTCAGAATCAAACAGTAACAATGGCATCAGTTTTACTGAATCATTCTGAGCCTGAGTCCTCATCCTGAGTCCTCATCCTCAAGCAAAGTGAATTTGCTTTCGCAGTGCAGAAAACTGCGTGTTCTGACATGTTGACAGTGTTTGAGGGCGGGTTAAAGTAGACACTGTTTGCGGGCAGCCAATGAAGACCATAGGCTGGAAATATGCAAATGTGTTACAAACATAGGTTTATGCAGGAAGTAAGACTGGAAGTACTGATGACTCGTTCCCAATCAGTTCTCTCTTTTGGGAAACAATAACTCCATTTATCCTGAACTTTTACATTCACATACAGATATGTAACACTACATGAAAGGTAATTACCAAAAAAGCATAATTAGGTAGCCTGACGTTGTCATACTCAGATTCTAGTCAGTATGTGAGTCTGATACTGCTCCATTGGGCTGTGATTATGGGGTGTGTTTCAACCAAACCAGGAAAGAAAATGTCTCTGTACTCAATTAGATAGACCTACAACCAATCAGAGCAACGGAGTAAGTGTTAAATGTTAAGTGTTGTCAAATCACATAGGGAAGGACGGCAAAATCATCTTTCTGATCGACAAATGCCTTGATCGTGGTTCTCTGATCCTCTTTTAAAATGAATGTAAAGTGGCATGTGTTCAGGTTCCAGCTGATGCTGCCACCTCAGGCTCTTCAGTGTGTTTGTGTTGGTGCTGTTTACTCTACTGCATTCATTCACACATGCTTCCTGTCATCTGGTGTTCTCCTGGAGTTCCACCACCATGTGGCAGAAATGGAGCACAATTCTCCCTTCAATCTTGTATAAATTGCCGTAAAAGTACTTGGAATAAAAAGTTTTTTTGCACTGCATTAGCTGGAAAAATACAAAAATATAATTACAATTAATAGTGCCGCAATTCATTATATGGGGTGTTTCCCTCAAATGTATTAAAAGAGTCATTAACGAAACCATTAAGGAGCAGGGAGAATCGTTCAGGGGAATTGGAATCAGAATTATTTTACTCATAATTCTCATCCCTAGTCATTTCATCCAGTTTGACATTCACACAGTGAAATGTCATTCAGCCTTTTCATTGTACCTCCTGCTCTCTTTCTCTGTGATGAACTTCATGAAAACAAGGAGCACATTCATCTTCATCTCCATTATATTTAGAATATGATTACTTCAGCCATTGAACCTAATCGTGATCTCCATGCCCTCCATTTTTGAAGGTGCAAATAAGACCCAGACATAATCGGGAATGTCTGACATGCAGTCTATGAAAGGTCTTTTAGTCCATTAAAAATCCTATAGTATCCAGGATTTTAAGAGTTTTCCCTGGGTGTTGTAAAATGCTTTGGAGCTTATCCAAATATATAGAATATAATAGAATATATAGAGGGAGGATTGTGTTTTCTTCCACTTTTTATTGTCAGCTATTAAAATATTGGGAATAAATCTAAGGATTCATTTCTATAATAATTTAGATTTTTTTTTTTTTTAAGAATTAGGTTTTATTTATATTTTAAGTATATTTGTCATATGGCACATACAAATTACTAATTTGTATGGCACATATTAATTTGTAATTGATAAACAACAGAATTTGTTTGGTTAAGCAAAATTCTGAGTCCAGAATGACAAAGGTTTCTTACCCGAGACAAAATTGAAGGGAAATGATTACTGTTGTGGCAAAAACAATTTACAAACAAATAAAGCATCACAGGGTAAAATACATAAGGATTCGAATTATATTCCAAAAGATGTTTATTCTTTTGAAAGAGGTCGTTCACAGAAATACCACGACAGCTACCTCGTGATCAGAACAGACCTGCCCACACAGCAACAGACAGCCTTTTTATAAGATCCTCAAAAAGTCTCTCTTTTCTGTAAAATTCCACTCACCCCCGTAAACCAGTCCTAACCCCCTTTGGCTTTTACTGAATAACAGTGGTTCCTTCTAGCCCCCCTGTGCTCTACTGTATTTACACCTGTGAGGTCAAAAGGTCTTTATTTATGGTCAAATAACCCCCCTGTCTTTCCTGAATGCAAATTACTCATGTCAAAGAGATAAAACTGCTCTCCTTGACCATTTGTTTGACTGTGTGTGTGTGTGTCCTTGTTTCTGTCGGTGCATACATTTCAAGACAGTAAAACACATGATTTAGATAAAAGAAAATATATGAACGAAGAAGAAAATAAGAACAGAGTAAAATATTATTTTTTCCATAACATTACCAAGCTCATTTATAAGACCACCTTTCAATTTCAGTGGACCAAAGATAATTATATCAGTTATGTCTTTATTAAGTAGGTGAATATATATTTGACAACAACTTGTTTTATGTTCTCAAGGTAGTCCATTAAAAGGCTGGATGGAATCGCCCACTTTTAATGGCAAATATAATCTGGCTATGATCAGCATAAACATTAAAAGAAACATTATGCTTCCTAATAATTTTTCCAAGCAGAAGCATATATAAGTTAAAAAGAAGAGGGCTCAGTATGGAAAAATGAGGTACTCCACTAAAAATAGGAGCTGCGGATGAGGAAAACTTACCCAAAGCTACAGAGAACTTGAGTAGAGCTACCGGTCTTGATACAGGTATACATAACTTCATTGTTAAATGTAACTATTATGTACCATTTTACTGATTAGTTTATAATAACCAATTTTTACTGATGCTTCCAAGACAAATCATTCTCACAAATTCTGCAATATCTTATTTATGTTTGCCAACTCGACAGTTACAGTAAAAGTTCAATACACATAAAACCAAATGTTTAAAGGTGTAAAAACAGAAGTACAAGACCATTGAAAGATGTAATGACAATGCAATGGCCTGAGACTAGTGAGCCAGCGTCCAATTGTAACAAGACCTAGGCTATAATCACAAGCATCAGCTTTGTGAATATATTCCTGTGTGGATCAAGATACTGAATGTTTTATTTTTTAAGAAAATGTTTTTTTTTTGTGCCCTCAACTTTTGTTCCCAAACTTTTCACCACACCAGCAAAAAGGAGCAAAGCAAGAACAAAGAACAGTCATAAATTGCAAATACGATGTGGATCAAGCCCTGCGATGTATAGTATATGAATAACTCAAAGGTGAAGCCAATCTGAAACCCAAGATCTTCTAGAGTCAGAGGCCACAAAAAAGGCAGAGGATGACAAAGAAGCATTCCCTTGAGCAGGCAAGAATGAGCGAAATACAGCATTTATTATTCATGTGGAGATTTCAGAAGGTAAGGACAGAGGAGAGACAGGTGTGCTCAAATCTTCTCCCACAGGACTTCAAAGGGTCCATAAGAAGTGAGCATGCAGAGGAGAAGAAATAAGTCCTACTTAAAAAAAAAACAGAGTGACTGAGAATAACTAGATAAAAGCACTGAAGGTCAGAGAAACAAAGTGCAAGAAGAATACAAAAAAAAATAAGTTTAAAGGAATGTTGTTTAATCTGAATTTCTAACTCCCTCAATTCTGCGCCATTTCGAACCCATCCTTGCTTTCAAACAGCAGTCAGGCAGCTTATTAGATTAGAAGAAATGACCTCTGCTCATTTCTCCCCCTGCGGTAGCACTGACAGAAGATTGCAGACAACCAAATCAGTGCCTTATCACATTTCTCCCTCTCCCTTTTTTTCTAAATGGCTCATCAAACAAAAACACTTATCCTGGCAACTGCCCACAGAGAGATGAGGAAGAGAAGGTCGCGCCCACTTCTGCTCAGCATGCTTTTAAGGAGAACTGAGGCTCTATAACTGTGTTCCAATTCACAGGGGCCATATGCAGTGTTCGCAAAAAAAATTGGCAGACACTGGACAAAAGAGTTCACTGGACAAAATGAGTTCATTTGAATGCACTTGAGCCGTGCTGATTATGAATTTTGGGTATGATGACATAATCAGTGCGGGGGTAACCAGTGCTCGAAGTGGGCCGGTGTGCACTTCTATATTTTAATCTTGAGCATACCTTCGTCCTTTTTTTTTTACTTTCTATAAAAAGTAACCAAGTAACACAATTATTTACTTTTTTAGGGAGTAACACAATGTTATAACGCATTAGCTTTTAAAGTAACTTTCCCCAACACTGGACATAATATACTTGTGTAAACATAGAAATAATATATTTAACATAACAAAACATAACATAACATTCTGCATAACCATGTTTCCACTAACTGATAATAAAGGACAATTATTAAAGACTTTATAACTGAAAAAAAATACAGTAGCGTGTAATTTTCTATCTATACAACATCTTTAACAGTGTTTGTCATTGACTGATTTGTAAGCTGTAACTCCCACACTGAATCACAAATTCAGACTATATAAACAAAGCATTTATACAGGTTACAACTACAAAAAAAGAAGGGAAAAATATCTCAAGTGAAACACACAATCCTGTGTGATTTCTGGTGCTTACCTCTCTCTCTCTATGTGTGTGTGTGTGTGATATATGGCAGTTGCCAGCCCAATGTCGCAGCATACCTGTGGCGATGGCCACTCAGGTTTCAATCCACAGCCCAATTATTCACTCGCTGTTTGATTTATGAGGACTCAGCACCAACCACAAGCTCATTTCCTTAAACACCATCGCCCATCGCACTGTGATTCACACTGCAAAGTCACATCCTCCAGAGCCACTGGAGCCTCAGTCACCCAAAGACCAACAGATTTATGTTCGCTAAACATGCATATCTCAACAAAAATGTAGTCACATACCCCAGTTGCCAGGCGAAATTAAACACACAGCGCACACACATATATCATACCCATCTTTGGAAAGAAACAGGATATAATTAGCAGAGACTTGAAAAGACACCGTTAAGGTTATTGTCAATTATGGGGGAAGAAACATTAGAAAGACATGGAAATGAAGAGCTCTCAAAGAAAGTATACTTATGCCTATAGCTAACAGATGAGCTCCAGCATAGTAATGTGTGTGCGGGGAGGGAAATATGTCATGGTCTTTCTCTTTTGAAGATCAAGACATTCTCTGCTCTGTTGTCTTGGTGACATTAATGCAATCTTCATCTTTGCTGTCGTGACTTGAGGTTTAACACTGTGGTATTCATGAACTGTGGCACACTGAATGAAAGAGTGAAAGAGGATAAACAAGATGGAGACATGAGAGCACAGTTTCCGGAAGAGAAACATTTTGTTAATTGCACAAAACTCCCAGAAATATGATGTTTCCTTTGCAATATATATATATATATATATATATATATATATATATATATATATATATATATATATATATATATATATATTTGCACAACCCAAGTACTACCAAACCAAATTTCAATTGAGTATTAGAACAATACAACTATACAGTTCCTAACATGTAAACAAAGGTTACAATTTGGGTGCTGCACATTGATATAGGGTAATGAAGTAAAGCTTAGCGATTAGCCTACTACATTGTATATTTTAGGCAGACTGGATTGATATACTGACCAAACACAATTCAGGCCTTGAACTATCCAATTTATCCTTCTAATTAAGCATGTAAGATGTTGGAACAGAATGGATTCATACTAATTAAGATGCTTCACCCATGCTGCTTAAGTACACCAAAAGCTCATCATAAATGAATTATCCAATCATGAAGGTCTATGATTGAGTTTATCCTGTCAGTGTCAACATCCTGAGGTCTCACCGATGCTACTCTGCATACTGAAATCATCTGCTTTGACCTCAACACGAAAAACCAGTCTCTCTGAAGAGTGCCATGAGCTTCAGCTGTCAAACTCACTCTCGTTCCTCTGCTCTCCCCAGAATGACAGCAGAAGTTTCATTTCACCTTCAAAATCCCTCACTTTTAATAAGACGGCCCTTGTGCCAAAAAGCCCTTTATTATTGTCTTTGCTCACATCTCCAAACGATACATTTCTACCTGCTTTCACTCAACTAAGGGCACAGTCATACCACTTATATACTGCTTATATGTATAATAAGATAAAAAGTTATAACCTATGCAGAAAAGGATGGAATATATTAAGGCATAAATGCATAATTCTCTGCCATCTTACTTATATAAAGTTTTCAAACACTTGGGGACTAATGGCTGACTAGTATCAACATAGTAATAATAAGCTTATATCACATCCATGTAGGAGAAATGTTTTATTAGTAGACTTAAAAAAAACAAACGATTTTGACACACTGAAATCAAATGACCACATTAATCATAAAAAATAATTAAGAAAAATAAAAACCCGATCAAATTGACTTCTGCTTAAATCATCACTGTGAAACCAAAGAGAAATAACCAACTGAGCATATGTGGATGTAGTGTGCAGAAAGAAGAGGGCTTGGTGATACATCAAACTGAACTGTGACTGTCCTTGCAAACGAAAGTGCTACTGGAGGGTGGGCCTCGCATTCCTACCGTGCAAGCACGCACTGGGAGGCCGAATTAATGCAAGGCTGCAGCACCACTACAAAGAGAAGAGATTTGTCAATGTTGTATAATTTGCCTAATCTTGATATAAGAGTGTGCTTTTCAATGCAGAGCATGAGCTTTAAATTCATTAAAAGCAATCGGTAGAGAGGTGAAACTTATACTAATGTCTCTTACTTAAGTCTCACTTGGATGACATGCAGCTGTTTTTATGAATATCAATGAGACTGCTTTGATTGACATGCACCATCTGTCCTGACAGCTGATTTTTAATAATATTGTAGCACAATGAATCAATCTGAGCATGTGAATCATTCAGCCCTTGAGATAATCAGCGAACAAATCAAAGGTGAATACCTAATACAAATAAAAATCTTACAATATCTGGTCTGACTATCATTCATTTAATAATAATAACAATAAAAATATTTCTGACATCCACTTCTCACACCAGAGGAACACAGAAACCAAATAATAAAAGACAAAACACTGCTCTTGGTCTTGGTCACCCTAATTTATATGTGTCCAATTAATATTTTCATTGATTTAATTATTGCATAATAAAACAGAAAATGTAAAAGTATTTTTTTCTTTTATTAAGAAATACAGGTATAATGCAAAGAATGTATGAAAGAAAATGGTTGAAAAATGACAGAGAATGAAAAGAGCCAAGTGAAGTTAGCAAAGAAAGAAAGAAAGAAAGAAAGAAAGAAAGAAAGAAAGAAAGAAAGAAAGAAAGAAAGAAAGAAAGAAAGAAAGAAAGAAAGAAAGAAAGGGCTGATGGACTATTTTCTACTTTCTATAGGCAAGCACTAAATCCTTTCAATTCGCAAACAGGTTGATTGAATTGTCTCGAGATTACAGTGATCCATCGGTTCAGGTTTTATGTTGACCATGCACTTGAAAAGTTTCTGAATGCCTGCAAAAACGTAGGAAAGCATGGGAAATATGCAGGTAATCGGTAGATCTGATACAGCTACTTTATTTGCCTGTGCTCCTAGACCTCTTAATTTATGCTATGATAAATCTTTTATCACCCACCACAGAATGGTAAATACTACGTTTAAATGACTATACAATTCACAAGTTTAATTAACACCATCTATTAATTAATTACTCTAGGTTAGTCGCAAGCTGAAATAATTCCTCCCTTGAGAGTCCCTCGAACGAGAGCAGAGAGGATGCGGGATGGATCCCCATGGCAACCATCACCAAATACTGCAGTAGATCAAATCCAAACAGTCTGGTGGAACTCGCCAATGTGTATCTTACTTCAAAGAGATTGTGATTGATTGTGGGTAAACAGGTGTGCAAAGGGCCACAACAGTTGTTTAGATGCACGCTGTAAGCAGGGTCCCCTTGGGAACCCACAGGCAGAGGCGCGCAGCTGGCAAGCTAACGTTTCCAACAGCAGCTGGGAGTGGCTCAAGAGGCCAGTCACATTAAACAGGAAGCTGGTCTATAATTATGAGTGGATGTTCTGGCTGCCTGTCCAAGTGTAAAGAGCAATCAAAGACTCCTGAGAATAGACAAAGCCTGTGTACACACCATAACACCTCTTAGTTATGGATGTTTTGCTTTCGTTTCTTAGTTTCCTTTCCATTTTTGCAAGTATTGAACCTACCAGTAGAACGTACCTACAACCATCATACCACTTTCAGCCTTTGTTGTGACAACAATACCCTCCACTATTCACCTTGTGCAGTGAGTTTCTCCTAACATGTATCACTTCAGTGCTACCTTGTGGGTCCCTCCCTCGGGCAACTTGACCTCCTTTAAAAACAAAGTAGCTGGAACACAATGGGAACAGAGCGGGACAGTTTCCTTCCCTGTCAGTGCGCAGGGACCGCCAGCTTGCCTGCTGACAGAGCCCTCCGCTGCAGTTGGCATGTGTGCTGGTGGTGTCTCTGCTACTATGAGCATTACTATGCTGTGCTAATAATGTGCTTGAAAGGAATGGCTATGGGCGAAGCAGTCTCGCTGGATCCCATCTGGGTCGTGGCACCAATATAAACAGCCACAAATGGAAGCCACCATCCTGGACATAAAGTAGACCTTCAAAGCCTTGACCTATGTGGTCAGTCGGACACATGGTCCCTGGTTCTCTGGGATGCCAGTTATCCCAAAAGGGATCTGGGCTCAATGTCAAGGCAACATCAGATCTATGGTCTGTCAGTCTCCCAGCAGGATAAAACTTTGATGAAGAGCTGACATGGCAGCACTTAAAATGGCACTTCCACAAATTTAGACATGCCAGATTGGCATGAGTTTATGCCCTTGATTGGGCGTTTTGGACCCTAGGCCCCACAAATAAGATGCAGTGTCCACAAGCTGTGCAAGCCTTAACTGAAGGGCACCCTTTTCTCACAGGACGATCAACCCCAGAACTTTCTTATTTCAAGTGTGCAAAATGGATGATATGGATCAGTGAAGATTTAGAGATTTCTCAGTAAGATATATGCAAAATTGTAAAAAAAAAATTAAAATAAAAATAATACTTTAGGGGTACAACAACTTTATCTTTGCACCTTATTTACCCCCAAAAGCTTCCTAGTAGTACCTTAAGGCTACATCTACTCCAAGGTACAAATATGTACCTTTTAGAGGCAGATAAGGTACAAGGTTGTGCCTTTAAGGGTACTGCTCCAGTGACAACCTGTTCTATCCCTAAAGGTACAATTTGTGAAAAAAAAATTCTGAGAGTGTACATACACTTGACTTCAATCTAGACATAGCTACATCTATCCTTTTTCCAAACAGCTTGTCCTATGCAAGGTCACAGCTAAAAAGAACTGATTTGATTTGATTTTGATTTTTCTGGTAAATTTACAATAAAAAAAAATAAAATAAAAAAAAGGAGTAGGCTGAAGCCAAGGCTGAAGATCAGAAAAAGAACTGTAGATCAGTTATTGCTTATCTAGGCATTTCAAAGACAAAAAAGGCCAAAAACACACCTAAAGATTGTGTTCCACAATACATTTTTCAGCAAACTTCACAAACCCAGTTGTAGGAGAATGAGAGGGAGTCGGTGTGCTTGGCCGTGTCTCTCAGCGGGTGTGTGGTAACAGCCCCAGAAACTTCCTGCTGGGTGAATGGTTCTACCATTTCTGAGACAAATTCGGACACGTCTGAATTAATCCCTGCCAGTCTCTGGGATGGGCTCCCGTAGAATTGGTAGTGACCAATAAGCTTTTTTTTTTCACCCCGAAGAACTGACAACTCATTGCCCTACTCAGATCTAATATAAACTTTGTTCTCAGTAAACACAAACATATCACAATGGCAATTTTTTCCAACACAAATTGAGTAACCAAGTGTAGCATACACTTATGATTTCTAAACTCCCAATATGGGGCCATAAGGAACAAAAACATATTGACAGGGTAAAGTTACACTAAAACTTCAGAGAGAATCAGAAGAATCAGAGAGACATTGTGAGTCAGTCATCTAGATGGTCACGCATCTTCCATTCTAAATGAGTGAATACAAAATATATCCGACACAAAGAGGACAGTTGTATCGAAAACATTCACAACATAAAATATAAGTATTTTTGAGTTGGGTTGTGGGATGTCGCCTTAAGATTTAACAAGTTACAACAGAGTCAAGCAAATTCTGGATGATGTCCAGAGCAATTACTGATGGCTGCCACCTGTCCCGCACCTTTCTAATCTGTCCGCTCCTTTTTAAGCAAAACAAAGCCCCCCAACGTTTGAATGGCAACTTCAAAAAACAGAACCTTCATAGATGAATGGAGCAGTGAGGGAATTGGCCTGCCAACCAGGCTTCTGCATTCATCAATCTTATCCACGCAGGAATCAAACAGATGATGCACAATATTAGGCATCAGAAACCCCAGCTCTCAAAGCAACACATTCCAGTTTTACAAACAGACGGCCCATTGTAAATGGATTCATTAACCGCACGTAACACTACCTGACACAATGTTACAAGTAATATAAATGACAATGATATACAGCAGGAAATCTCCCTAAATGTTTTGCAGTTACAGTGCATTATTACAGACTTCAGATGTGACATATAAAGATGGAATCTGTTTGGGTGGGAAAACAGAACATGCAATTAGGCGTCAAGCATGTAGACGTTTTTACTACATGGTTTTAAATATATGTGATGTTTGCAACATTTGATGAACATTTAAAAAAAAAATATATATATATAATCACTGCACTAACCACAGCTCAAGCATTGTCTTGTACGATCTGCGACCTTGGACTGAGGATATGTGTAGGATGAAAGAGTCTGCTTCAAAAATGAAAAGGATTCCAGGAGTGATGGTGCTAAACAAACTGTCAGAGCTTGATACCACCGCTGCATGCTAAGAAGGTTGTCAAGGCAATTCTCAGCTGTTAAATTGAGTATTTAGCTTTTCAATTCAGACTAATCAGCTTTACGGAGGTGATATCTGAGGTGTCAGGC
Source organism: Semotilus atromaculatus (assembly GCA_031834385.1). Lineage (NCBI taxonomy): Eukaryota > Metazoa > Chordata > Actinopteri > Cypriniformes > Leuciscidae > Semotilus > Semotilus atromaculatus. Next base: position 38,148,855 of record JAULUF010000022.1, read on the forward strand.
CAATATTCCTATAGCATCAACAAATCCAAGAACTCACCAAAGGATGCATATGGTAAATCGCATAAATTGAGAACTGAATGCAATTAACGAACATTACAAATATAGAGGGTAGCAGTCTTGTGTCGCAATGTCTTTTGGAATGACTGCCATCAAATAAGCGTAGATCAGAGTTATCTGTCATGCTTTACGCTGTCATGGATCCTTCTCCTGAGAGCACGGATAAATCTGATGCGCCTCACAAACCGCTGTCTAATGGCTCTTTCTGGTCTTTTTCTCATCCTCGAAGTCTTTTATTCCTGTCGTGGTATTAAGCTACTCCCAGATAAAAAGCCTGCAGAAGAGTGGATCAATACCTATATTCTCCATGTTTGCTTTGAAAATCTGACACTCTCCGAAAGTTTTCATCTGCCCCGGAGCGTTAGCCATGCAAATTTGCTATGAAAAAAAGCACCTTAAATCAATAAGTGTCAGACTTCTACTATTCATAAGCAGGGACTCATGAATATCAAGGGAAAATAAGGACTGAAATAGTGAAGTGATTCTAAAGCAATCTAATTTCTGGTGAAACTGAATGAATAATGAAAATGTGAACTTAAAAATGCATTGTTTTGTTAACAGTTGAATCAATATATAATATTCCATTGCATAAATCTCAACAAACTTTAGGCCTAGATGTTATTTCCCCTGAGACTTTGTTAAATGAGTATTTAAGTTAGGGTCAGTATAAACTGTTATAGTTTGAGAATTAATGACTTTAATCAACAAGTCTAAATAATGCAGTTGCGCCATCACTGGTGTCAGTACTGTGCACTGTGTGAGGAAATAACATCTACATAACCTGCAGCTCTGAACTCAAACCATGAACTAATTCTAATGAAGTAAATAACTGAATGATTATGCCATCACTGTTTATGACCTTATTTAAATTATGACTGAATTGCACATTTATGGTAATCATATATTCTTGATATAATACTTACTGTGTGACACGTAAAGTATGGAGTTTAGCCTCCAGCAGCTATCACAACTTTAACAAAGTTTTTCACTGCATTTCAGATCAAAAGAGCACACATTTATAATCCCAGCAGCAGTTTGCATTTAATAATTTAAAGGAACAGTTCGCCCAAAAATAACAATTAGTTACCCATGCCGCTTCGATCTTTCTTCTTTGGCACAAAAAAGAAAGAAAAACATACAGGTTTAAACTGACACAGAGGTGAATAATTAACAATAATAAATAAAAGAAAAAAAAAAACTAACAAATAACAACAATAATATATTTTCTACTATCATTATTTTAGGTTACACTTTATTTTAAGGTGTCCATGTTTAAGTGTAATCAAACATTTAAGTATTAATAATAATTATCAACATATATTAACTATAGGGTTAAGGTTAGGATGAGGGTGTGGTTGATGGTTAGTTACATGTAATTATGGGGGGGGGGGGGGTTATGATCCAATCAGGTTACTGATATATGTCAATTTTCTTTCTTTTTTTTGTCAAAATGTATCTGCTTCAAGTCCTACCTTGAATGGTTAGTAGATGCTGGGGACATTCAAACAGCGAGGAGGAGTCATTAAAAAGCAGAACCAGTGTAGTCAGACAAAGAACAGGGTATCCAGTGTCAATCTCTAAAATCACAATTTGTCATCTCACTCTCTCCCCTGTGGTTTTGTGTGATTCCAATTCCCGGCTTTAAATAGCATTTTTCTGCATGGCTGAGCGAGACACATATCCTTCTTGACATATGCCAAAGATGTCATCCAGAACTAATTTCTACAGCAGAACGTATAATGTTAAAATGAGATTTTGTTGGATATTGACTGAAAATTGATGTTTTGGGTGGAGGTCACATGAATAGCACACACACAACATTTCTCTTGTGTGAAAGGGAGGCTAATCTTGTCTCCTCTTAGACTGAAATTCATACAGTTAAATTGGTGCGTTGCCACGGCAGAAAGTTTGTTTGAATGGAAACAGAATACCTAAATGATTGGCATTCAACCACTAAGTGAGAGCTATTAGATCGATTAAGTCTTGTTCGATACGGTATTACATCTGACACTTTACATTATGGCCCATAAAATAAGTCTCTAAAGGACTATCATACTGAATGTCATTACATGTGCTAATTCTTGCAATTTTGATCCTTAACAGACATTTAGAATGGATTGAGAGATTTTTATTTTACAGTTTGACTAAATCATTTCACAGGGTCAACCGTTAACATTTGGTCCAATATGTTATTCACTATAATATCCAGTATTTAAAGCCAAACCATCTACTATTACCAGATATCAATGGCTGTATTCGAGGCACAGAAAGGCATTAGGGATAAAAAAACATTAAAAAAAAACATACATTGATAATTATATTAATGTTATGGCTGATAACCGATAATTGTCAGATTTAAAAATTCTATACTATTGTTCACATTTTCTTTATTTCATTTACACAATTAAAAATAAAACACTAAAAACACTAATTGTAAATGCTACAAGTGAATTTAGGCATCAAAACATTACAATATACAGTATGGGAATTTGCTAAAGATTGTATTTAACAGTGTTATTAAATGAATGCTTTTTTAAAAACGTTTACGTGTCCCTCCCCCACTTTTTATAAAATGTAAATTCGTCCCCCGCACTTTTTCATACGACAAGCTGAGGTTTTCACGGGTGTGTAACGTTATAGCCTACGTCGAGATTTAAAATCCAAAGAGTCAAGAATAGTCTATTTACGTGACTTTCACGTTTCCATGGTAATCAGTCACTCGTGCATCACGACACACCCATGCTCGCACCCGCGCCGAATCCATCAGTTTTAAAGAGGTCGCAATGAGTTCAAAATGGCAAAAATAAACTCTTCACTCCTTTTTCGCGAAAAAGTCAAGCACTGTAAGTAAGTTGTCATGTATCCGAATTGTGTTGCACAGTGATGAATAACTCTGCCTATTTCTCTTGTTGAATAATTAACAAGTTTTGTTGTAGGCTAAATTGAAAATATGCACTACCCGCACAAACGAAACGTGCACTTATTTTCAATCTTGTTTTACTCGTAATGTCTTTTATTTTCACAGATATGTTATCAAAGCCCTTCAAATTAGAATAAACATGGAGATTGTTAATGCTGAATGTGTATTTTCATGCATTAACCGTCACGATCTGCTTGAATCAGACAGCGTTGGAATATGTGTAGCCTACGTGATGTTTACCATAATTTATAGACAAACTTTAAAGGAGAACTCCGGTCAATTTTAACATTGAGCTCCTTTTTTTGTACATTTGGAGTGATGTCAATACAGAGAACAACGACAAAAATCTGTGTTGCCTACACCGTGTTATCGTCTTTTTAAAATGTGCTCCCTGTTGACTTCAATGGGGCAAGTTTTAAACCTGCTTTTAGCCTCTTAACATCCTTGATTTGTCATTACAAGTGCACAGCCATGTGAGTGGTGTTATTAAGAGTGAACACGGTCAATCTGACTGCAGTAGATGTGAAAGATATGAATAAAAATTATGTTAATTCAGCCAGCTCACATACCTGTATTTTCTTCCTGTTTTCGGTCGAAGTCCACAGTAATTGATTGTCGAGTTCGCTCGTGCGATCATCAAACTCTAAAACCTCCGTGTGTTCAACATCTGATTCGGATGAACTATCCATTTGAGCTGATATTCTCAGAACAGCACACAGCACCGTCATCGGCTGACAACTGACAGTCAGAGTCTCCACTGTTGCTTAGTTACCAATGATCGCGCACGCGATCTCCACAATCGACTACTGTGGACTTCGACCGAAAACAGGAAGAAAATACAGGTATGTGAGCTGGCTGAATTAACATAATTTTTATTCATATCTTTCACATCTACTGCAGTCAGATTGACCGTGTTCACTCTTAATAACACCACTCACATGGCTGTGCACTTGTAATGACACATCAAGAATGTTAAGAGGCTAAAAGCAGGTTTAAAACTTGCCCCATTGAAGTCAACAGGGTGCAAATTTTAAAAAGACGATAAGACGGTGTAGGCAACGCCGATTTGTTTCGTTGTTCTCTGTACTGACAGCACTCAAAAAATTGAGCTCAATGTTAAAATTGACCGGAGTTCTCCTTTAATTTCTCTTGAAAATGCCTAACTATAAAGTTTTAAGTAGTTTTAAAGGGGACATATCATGCTAAATCTACTTTTTTTAGCCCTTAAATGCCATTTGTTGTGTATTTGGAGATTGTAGTCCAATTTTGTAGTCCAAGTTCAAGGATGCAGAAGTTACGAGAGGGTACGTCAAAATGTTCGGTTGTTGGATGTAGTAACCCACAAGCTTCATTACACCGTCTCCCAGCATCAGAACCTCTTCGAAGTGCCTGGTTGAGTTTTATTTTTCACGGAAATGTACCCACATCTGTGGGTAAAGTCATGTTTGTGTGCGCGAAGCACTTCAAGGATAACTAACGTTACTTCAGCAACCTCCGCCAGTATAAAGAAGGATTTGCCGATAGACTTTGTCTGATTGAGGGGTCAATTCCTTCTATCTTTGGAGACGACGAACAGAGCACTTCGGTAAGCTGTAAATAACGTTAATAAAAATAAAGTACTACTTTCTTAAAACACACGGTGGTCATGGTTTAGCAGTTGTCTTGTTAGTGTGCTTGTTTTCACAAAAGAAATAATCGACTTTTCTTTAATTGGTTATAATATAACTTCTATTTTGTTTCGTGAGTGTTAAATATTCGTTGTAAAACATGCAGTATTGTAGTAGTGGGCATGGATGGAGAAGTTACTGTAAATACAGTAACACCATTGCGATACATCCATATGAAGACGTTGTTCTGCAGGTTCGTCGTCTTTATTTTCATCTCGCTCCGACTCTGGCTTGAATAAGGCCCTAATCCTTATTAAAGCTACAAAAGTAATTTAGTCAAGAGCACCGACCGAGTAATTTTCTCTGTTCCCTTTGTTCTTTGACTAACTTTACTGACAGAGCATTATTAGATGCTGGCGCTTTAAGAGCAGCCGCTGTTGACAGAGACGCGGATCTCACACGCGCCTCATTCTCTCACAACTCTTTACGTCCATCATAAGACTGCTCTTATGTTATGAAGATACTCAACAAAACGATATTTTGGCATAATTGTGAGTGTTTTTGTTCGTTCAAGCGCGAAAGAGAACTGTATTCTGGCGCGCGGTCTGTGCATGCGCATGAAGGCATGATACTGGCCGCGCGCGTATTTCTGTGTGTCACAGTCAGGACATTCACAGACAGCGCGCTCTCTTTTGACTAGTCGTGCAAGAATGGTTTTCTCACGAATAAGAGCGGGATCATGTAACACTAGCCAAAGGATGACGAAAAATAACAGATGCTGCGTTAATTGCGTTAACAGCCCTAATTTGTTTATTTCATATAAAATCGCGGCATTTTGCGTCATATAATCGCATAGGCTTGACATCGCGATTGCGATTGGATATGATTAATCGTGCAGCACTACCTAAAACCAATCAGAGCGATGAAGGAGATGACGTATTCAGAGCAACGGAGAAACATCTCCCGAGTGTTGTTCTTTGCTCCGGTTTTAATGGAACACTCCATCATTTTTTCATAATTATTAAACTATGTTATTCCCTTAACTAAGACGAGTTGATACATACCTCTCTCGTCACAGTGCACTCAATCGCTCTGGCGCGCCACGACACTTTGATACTGATAGCCCAGTTCATTCATTAGAATCCAAACAGAGATGAAGTTAGAAGCGATCAAACACCTCCACGTTTTATTTTGTCACCATACTTGATCGTGTAACTACTCGTGTAACTGTATTTAAACAGAGAAACCGTGGAGGTGTTTGATCGCTTCTAACTTCATCTCTGTTGATTCTAATGAATGAACTGGGCTATCAGTATCAAAGTGTTGCGGCGCGCGAGAGTGATTGAGTGCACGCACTGAGACGAGAGAGGTATGTGTCAACTCGTTTTAATTAAGGGAATGACAGTTTAATATGAAAAAACGGTGGAGTGTTCCTTTAACAAAAAGGAAACGTTCAAATCACTTAAAACAGACGCGATAGCGGATTAGAACGAGTGATGTTCCACGGCGGCATCCATCTTTGTAATGTACAAATCTGCTTCACAGTTGCTGCGCTGTCGTCATCGTGTAAAGCCCACCCCAACATTTCTGATTGGTGCCGCGATTTCGGTGGATTGGAAATGGGTTTGAATGAGCTCTTTGCCAGACTAACTTGCAGAGCAAATCTAAATTTGCCGGAAGTTGTCTGGGTTTTCCCAGGCTATAGGCTATATGTAACCTGACTCCGCCAGATGGATTTGCTCCGCATATCCATCTGGAAACCTTCCGTTGAAGTAGTTTTGGTAAGGGGCGAAAATACTGGTTAGCTGATTGGCCTATGTTGGTGATAGACGGGCCAAATCAACCAATCAGATCAACGAAGCATATGACGTACTGACTATTTTCTTCACGACAAGAGGAGCCAATTGATAGATCAAACTCTTGCCGAAACCAGTCGGGAGAAGAGCAAAAACATCTTTTCCTCTGAGAAAAGCCTCCAGAGCAGTGTTTTGCTCTTCTTTCAGTGAAGAAATACTCTGTAATTCCGATAAAACTTGCTCGATAGCCACGTTGATGCTAGTTTCATCCGCTGAAGCCGCTATGTTCTTTAGACTGAACTGTCGCGCTTCTCGTTGCGTCACACCTCAACCCGCCTCAAAGCCAACGCTGATTGGACGTTCGTTTGGTGAACTGCTCCCAAATTTTCTTTAACGGAAAGTATCCAGACTGATCTGCGAGTGAAACCTTGAAAGCTCGCGAGATCAGGATGGTCTCACGAGGCTAGGCTATATGATGTTCTACGAAAAATACAAATTTTATTATCTTATTAAAAAAACATGTTCAGGGTTTTACCACCTCCGCCTCGTTTTAAGCCAGGAAAAACCCTGCATGTGCAAAATAAAGTACTGAACATCTGCATTTCTTTCTTTCTGTTTTATTGCTTTAAAAATAAAAAGCATATTAAGCCAATTAAGCAAAAACCTGTCAACAAAAGTATGAAGAAGAAAAAAACTGGTATTACACTTGACATTCTGTCCCCCTCACTTCTGAAATGACAGCTACGCCCCTGTCTAAATGTAAATACAGGGGAAATAATTTCACACAATTAAATGTCCAACATCAGCCTATACTTGCTGTTAAAAAAATGCTGATAACTGAAATATTGTAAATCGGCTGGTACCAATGGTACAGATATATTGTAAATCTCTTGAAGTCAAGCCATCCGTGTTGCATTAAAAAACGTCAAAAAAAAAAAAAAAACCAGCTTTTGCTTCATCCCCACACAAACTCACATCCAACAGAAATAATAGACAAAATATAATAGACAAGATAACACACTTGACCTGATGGGTTTTGTCCAAACATGCCCCTAGTTGGTCATGTAATGGGCTCCAAAGTGGTTAACATCCTCTTTGTGCACTTCTGGTGCCATTAAGAGGTAACCTAGGTCACAGCCCCAAAGCATGAGCCAAAACTCTAAAGCAAAAGACAATGGTTTACTCAGTGCATCTACAGAGGCAGTGTAATATGGGATACTCCCTCAGATCTGAGCTAGCTACATCACAAAGAGTTTCTTTAATGGCATGTTATTATACATTTGCTGCATATAAGATTGTGCAATATGACCCCAGTAAGATGGGTAACAGCCCAGGGAATGTGCAACATCATCTTACAGTGTCACAATGTATGTCACATCTTCGCAGACCGTGGTCACAATTGACAGTGTTGAGTGGGCAGTCTAAGGCTGTTCTGACATTCTCATTGACACGTGAAATTGAAATGGTACTACAGAAACCCCAGCAAGCACTTCTGGTAATGCCATGTTTTGCCTGAAAAATGGAGTGAAAAGATGAAGTCTAAGTGTCTGGAGTTGAGATGGATGGATTTATGGAAGGATGGAAGAATGGATGGATGGATGGATCTCAGAGGCTATATTTTATAAAGTAAATAAATAACAGAAAGCAAATAATCTGTCATTGTTGACGATGAAATAAAGGCAAAAATCTAACGCTGTGCATCCGGCTGAGGAAAACAGTGTTTCGGTATTTAAAGTAGTCTTTACCTTTTAACTAAATTTAAAGATGTCGAAAACTAGAAGCTCAGAGCACTCCATAGAGGATGTTTTCTCTGCTCATAATAGCATTATCATAGCAATGACTGGAGGTGGGGAAGGTGTACTCTTTAATTTTCTCTCAAGTCTAGACACAAATCCATATGTAAAAAAAAGTCATCTGCAAATCCTGTTAAATCAAACTAAATGTAATAAAAGCGGACAGTGAGGCCAGTCTGACAGGCGTGAGTGCAGTTGCATAGACTCAAACTGACTCAAACACAACCCAGAGAGATTTTTTTTTTGCACCACAAAGAACTAATCATTGAGACGACTGCCACAGGCAAGCACTTCCAGCAAAGTGGATTTCTCTCAGCATCATCAAAAACAGCATTAAAGTCGAGACTCGAATAATATGCACAACCCTCAGTTAAGAGCCCGATTTAATTCAGCACAGGTCCAGAAGCCATTCTGCTCATGAACGTGGCTCATTCAACATCTGCCTTTCTGCCGCCCAAGGGTGGATACTGAAGCAGGTTAGACAACAAAACACTTCCTCTCTTTTTTATGTACACGTGGTTGGGAGTTTAGAAACATTAAGGATGACATCTAGTAGGAAACAGCAGTGGCAATGCAAAGAGATGTGAGTCTAAATAATGCATTTACAACGCACTTGAGCCAATGCTGAGATGAAGAACAGAACTATATACTAGATCAGTCAACACTGATTGAATCGGTTAAATGCTGGTATTGTTTAACTGGCAGGACGTTATAGTTGGTGATGGGACCAAATGTTTCCAAATATTGACAAGAAAAACATCTGTAAAAAATAAATAAATTAAGACCTAATTTATGTAAGGCCAAACTACAAGAAGTTGGATTAAGCTGAAAGTCCATATTATAAACAATTTTCTAGTTGCACCAGCATGACCTCTAACAAAACTTATTTGCACCAGCAGAACAAATGTTGCATTTTATGACCATTTAGTTGCTGTATAGAATCCTGTTTTATCTAAATCTAATCTCATCAATTAACTTCAGTTAATTGTTTTCAAAGAGATGTGAATTAACATGCTCATTTGACTGTGAAAGAGGACAGTGTGCACATGCTGAAAGCTATCTGGCGGACTGCATTTTTCAAGTGCTTATATCAGACACACAAAGAGGCAGACTTAACCATTAGGTGACCACCTTGGGCCCCCAAAAGCCAAGGGCCCTTAAAATGCTTTTTATCTACAAGATCCGTGTTCAGCCTCACCACACCCCTCGGACAGTTCCATGTGTGATTTCACCATTTCGCCTATTTTGGGGACTAAAACAAGGGGTCTACAGCATGAAAGAAAGCCATTATAACATGTACATGTTACATGAAAAATATAGAAAAATTGGACACATCTATGGGGCACGGACACATAGCAGCAAGTATCAAAACAGAGAAAGGAACCTAAAGGTTGATCCAGGTAAATGTGTGCTAATGTATAGGGCCCAATTCATATATTTTGCCTGGGGCTCCCAAATCAATAAATCTACCCCTGGTCGCACATGCGCTGTTGTCCACGTATCAAGTCCTTATTGACACAAAAACTGGGCTGCACATGGGTGGTGTGTGTAGACATTGGTGGACTGTACTGATGCCGAAAATTATGTCAGAGAATGGACCAAGGGAAGTATGCTTGAGGCTTTAGTCGTACCAGCAGGACAATTTAGTACATTATAGTTGCATTATAAAGTCTTATCTAAATCTGATCACATCCAGCAGCTTCAGATGTTTTATTTGATCTGAAAAGTCCCCAGCTTCACATATTTAAAATTTCATCCAATGCACATCAAGCCCATTTCATATTTCGTTTGATGTGGACAACCTGAACAATGCATTGTTCTTTACAAAAGATCAAAGGGTAGAGTTTTCGACTGAATACCATTCTCCACTACAACTTCATTGTTAAAGTCCCTTTTTTACGTATAAAAATGCTTTGAGAAACTTTTCTGCCCTGAAGCAGAGAGAGAGATATGTCTAATCATGCTCTCTGATATTACTCTGCCTCCAAGAGCTACCTGGGCTAGAGCCAGTCAATGATTACATCAAGTAGCACATTAAAAATGACTGTCCTTATTTTAAAGAGGAGTGACCGCTCCAAGCCACCAGATATTATTAAACTAATTTGTCTTGTCCGGATCCTTATTCTTATTGCCAGAGATCTATTGCATTACATAAACTGTAGCTTGATCACAGGGGAGCCAGTCTGGGAAAAGAAATATGCATTAGAGTGACTCTGGCATAATGCAGCCTAACCGTCTTCCACAGAGGACTTTTCCCTGGAAGCAGTAGCTGTGCTCTTTATTTACACATTTTTAAAATTCTACCCATGTGAATTGGCCAAGAAATCTATCGATCAGTGACAGAAGATGGGGCAGAACAAAGCATGTCTGCGAGATGCCATTCTTAACAGCTTTGTGAAAATTCTTTGTTCTCCGGCCTAATGCTGGAGGCCATAATTAGTCAAGCCGCAGATGAGCCGAAGAACAGGCAGCGAGAATGAAGAGACGGTCCTCGACGCCTGTATCGAGCCTTTTCAATCCTTCAAGGGAAGTACGCCACACAGGCACACGGGAAATGAAAGTCAGCATCTAAAAATATAACTCGAGCTGATGCTTTTGCATTTCTCCCCATACGCTGCTCCTCAAATAAAGAGGTTTCCTTATGTTTGAATGTGACAACATCAATATGTTGTAATATATATTCAAATGCTCCTGAAAATCCTGTGGGTGTTGAAGGTCAGTGGTCACAACACCTGCAATGTACAGACTGATACAGAGCTACAAAACAGAGCTCACTTCCTATACATATCCATTCGTCTGGAGTAAGAAAGCAGATTCTTCTGTTACTCTTCATGTCTTTGATTATGAGTATACTGCAATACTGCAATTCCATATGGTATAATGTATAAAGTATGTATGTTATGCTAAAAAACGAAAATCAAATAAAAAGGTGTTCAAGGATTGGTCAGCATCTTGAGAAGTTATGTGATTTGGCTTATTACAACAATTTGTTAAGCCTGGCTAATAATATAGTCTCTGACCCTAATCATGTCCTACATAATGAGTTTGTATCATTGCCATCAAACCGGAGGTACAATGTTCCAAGATTCAACAGAGCGAGTCTGCAGCACTCTTTTGTGCATTAGGATATCTTAGAGTAGAATAGGAGACTTGATCAAAAGTAGTGAAGGTGTTGTAAAATTAGAAGTGTGTGAAATGTTTGCGATTGTAAAATGTATTGCGTGGATTGAGTGCAAGTCGATGTTTATCGAATGCTGATTGTTGTAAACAGAGGTAGGGAGAGTAAAAGAGAGTATTGAAAGAGACAAAACCAAAAGAAGCTTATAAATCAAATGTTTCCTTTGGGATCACAGCATATGGATGGCCGTTCCACGAAAACACAGTGGTTTAATCCGCAGACGTAGCACTTTGGAATGGAGTAGAAAGAAAAACACATATCCTTATCTGACTCGTCGTTCATTGAACATCTACCTCCCCTGAGAAGCCTTTGAGTCAGAAGCAACCAAAAGCCATTACGCAGTCACACTATAGCAAGATGAAAACAAGGCTTACTGCGCCAGGCTTTTGACGAAAGCACAAAGCCTGAAAATGTTTGCATTCTAGTTTTTGGTAGGCCTGTGTAGGAAGGAGCTGCGTTTGACTGCGTTTCTCATGCGGAAGTTGAAAGTGCCAACAAAACCCACGCAAATTGATATCTGGATTTATTTTTCTCTTGCCTTATTTATAAACACACTATCTCTTGTTTATCGGATCATGTTCAAAATGAAATGCTAGCTTACTTAGTGAACACTGCATATTATCTACTGACTGGGAAGGGAAATAGTGGGCATTATAGCCATTATTCCATGATAAACATTAAAACAACATGCTTATTGTCACATGGCCTCATCATAAATTATTAATATACTACCTTTCAAAAAAAACATTTTTTAGAAATAAATTAATACAATTATTCATCAAGGAAGCTTTAATTTGATCAAAAGTGACATTTGCATTTATACATTTACAAAACAAAAAATGTATTTCAAATAAATGTGTTTCTTGTATTTCAAACAAAAAATTTTCTTAAGCACTAAATCACCATATTCAAATGATTTCTGCAAGATCATGACACTGAAGACTGGAGTAATGATGCTGAAAATTCAGCTTTGCCATCACATGAATAAATTACGTCTTAAAATATATTAAAACAGAAAAGTTTTACTTTTATTATTTTACTCTATTACTGTATTTTCAATCAAATAAATTTAGCCTAAATGAGCAGAAGAAACTTCTTTCAAAAATTCTTCTAACATAATTACCAACCCCCAAGGATGGATGGATGGATGGATGGATGGATGGATGGATGGATGGATGGATGGATGGATGGATGGATGGATGGATGGATGGATGGATGGATGGATGGATGGATGGATGGATGGATGGATGGATGGATGGATGGATGGATGGATGGATGGATGGATGGATGGATGGATGGATGGATGGATGGATGGATGGATGGATGGATGGATGGATGGATGGATGGATGGATGGATGGATGGATGGATGGATGGATGGATGGATGGATGGATGGATGGATGGATGGATGGATGGATGGATGGATGGATGGATGGATGGATGGATGGATGGATGGATGGATGGATGGATGGATGGATGGATGGATGGATGGATGGATGGATGGATGGATGGATGGATGGATGGATGGATGGATGGATGGATGGATGGATGGATGGATGGATGGATGGATGGATGGATGGATGGATGGATGGATGGATGGATGGATGGATGGATGGATGGATGGATGGATGGATGGATGGATGGATGGATGGATGGATGGATGGGATAACAAGATATTAATTCATATGATTTTGCCAAAATATAAAATAGTTACACATTGCCATGAGAGCATGTTGGATCTTTGCATTAGGCCTTGCAGTGTAAAAGCAGCATCACAGACTTGCTTACTATTGCCGGGAATATTTTGTTTGTGTTGTTCACCATGTGATCTTGTTCCATTCTGCACACATTTCTCCCTTTCACCTTCCTACACTGTATTATGTTTATTATTTATTTTCTATAAAAGCCTAACCATGGCACTACTAACCCCACTATTTTATCACCGCAATTTCTAGTCAACAAGAGAATCGGTCCTGAACTGGTTGGCAGCAGGCAGTTACAGAATGACGAGGCCACCCTTGGGCGTCGAGTTACAGAAATTAATTGCATATGGATAAAAGTGTACGTTACGTAAATCCTTTATCAGCTAGGCATAATAATGGCAAAAAGGAGAGGTCTGACAGATGTCATCACCAATGAGCTTCAAGCACTGCTTTTCAAGCGTGCATGTGCTGGTAGATTATTAACAACCATTTTCAAATCCTAATTAGGAAGCAAATGTGTCACAATATGCAAACACAATAAAACCCCTTGGGTAAAGAACAGTCAGTTCCGAGGTCATAACCGATTTAATGAAGCCAAAGAGCTTTTAAGGGTTAAATTAAACTCATGTTTCCAATACAATTGTTTTTTTTTAAATCTATTTAGAAATAAAATGTACAATTCCCCAAATAAAAAGACCCGACCCGATCAAAACTAGCCTTACTTTTAAATGGACGTAACTCATATGTCCTGTAAAAACACAACAGGCATTAATTATGCACATATTGCCATTTTCTGAACATGATTAAACCAGACATATATAGGTTCATTCCCAGGACCCCAATATGACATGTTGCATGAGTCTCCAAGGCATTTCAGGCTGCAAAGTTTCTGTGGCAGAGATTCATTAATAAACAGACAGATTAATAAACTATTTTGGACGTGCAATTAATATGTGCGCCACAGGGGAGAGAGATGAGACTGAGTTTGTTCATTACATCACATATTAACATAAAGCTTCCTGGGAGCCTGCCATCTACTCAGAGTACTCTCTAGTGAGCTGTTACCAGTGATGTTGCAACCTGAAAATCCGTAACTACAATAACTTTTGCTGAATTGGTATTTCATAATCTCCAAGGATGTTGACCTACCCACAATACACCTGAAATGTCCTTTTCAGTAATGCCAAGTGTACACAAGACTGAAGATCGACGTCCAGCCCACGTTTTTCTGACATATATGCAAAATTCTCAAATATTTACAGATACTACTTCATGAAAATCAATCTTCCCATTCCAGCTCATACATATCAATGTGATAACTTATGTTATGTGGACAGACACTAATGAGAAAGTTTGCTCCAACAATTTGAAACTGGTTTGAAATCTGATATTAAATGCATTGCATTTATTTAAAAAATTTGAATTCTGGTTTGACACCAGTCAAAAGTGACACGAGTCTCAAAAGTGCACACATAAGAATAGACATTCAAAGTCCCTTTAAGGCAAGTCACTTCACTTGGCGGCCATCTTTGAAATGCCAATCGGGCAGCTATTTTAGTTAATCTCTCATCAACTCTCAAAAGCTGTTTTACCAAGCTTATGATTAAATTTCATATTTGAAATCAACAACAAAATCTGACACCAATTGCCTCATAAATTTTGTTTCTAAATGCTCAAATCATGACAAAAATCTGCATTTTCAGGCGGGACCAGCCAATGTGCATGTGCAGTCCTAAGTGTGCATCTCAGTACACTGAGGCAGCATCCGAAATTGCATACTTCCCTACTATATAGTAGGTGAAAAACAGTATGTGACAAAACAAAAGTAGTATGTCTGAATTCACAGAACTCATAAAAGAGTCGGCACAAAGTATCAGGATGACCAAATTCTTCCGGACAGATTCTGAAGTATGCATACAATGGACACTTTACTGTCCCATGAGGCCACTGGGGAGTATTTATAAATGGCAGTGATGCAACGCAACTGACACTGGTAGATCACATGATAAAGGCAACATGGCAAATGTAGTAACCTTACCAGTAACTTTACCTTTTATTTAGAAGGCGGTACTTATTCCGCCATATTGCGAGTTGCACTTTCTGCCATTTGTAGTAATATGACTGCACCGTCTTTGTAGCGCCATATTTAATATTTGACAGGAATGAAAATTATAGTTATATAATATATATTATATACTGTATATATATATATATTCTATCCTCTGAGTTATTATACTGTTGACTGTACATCTATCCATTACAGCCTAATTTTCATTTGCATTAAATTCAATATGGCAACTAACCTGACTAAAGTCTTATAGTGTGACTGGCATGTGTCTACAATCTGGTGGTTTTGGTTGCAAAGTTGGGGACACAATAAAATGAAAAGACATTAACATGAAAAGAGTTTTTTTTTTTTTTTTTTTTTAGACAGTGGGTTTAGATTTAAGACTCCACTCCTGGATCTTGTCAGTCTAATACCTTTGTCTAGCATGTGAGATCTATGCAGTCAAACCCACATCTGGCCACAGCAGCAGTGAGCACTAAGTGACCGTGCCACAGGAACGGATCTGCTGATTGCACCTCTTCAAAGCTAAAGCACTTCTTCTCACCCTGATGTATCGGTCTCATGTTCCCAGCTTGATGATCTGATCATCATTACAGACGCAGTGGAGGAAATCAAGGGAGGCAGGAACAAAAAGGGACATTGATTTGGTTGAGAATGAAGCAGAGAATGGCTGACTACAGCGTACCCGAGTGGTGACATCATACTAAGATGTGGGATATGAAGCTTTGAGCAGAAGCCAGAAGTGTGGGAGATGATAACACTGTGCCTGCTGGGAGACACTTGATGAAGTTCACTTGTTGGCAATGTAGCCTTAATTAAACTATATACACAAAATACAAATTTAAAATGAATGTGCAAAAACAAATACATTTAGAATGTCATAGTGAAAAATTAAAGATCAACCATTTAAAGAACCTCCAAAGAACTTCCAAAGTTGGAAAATCAAGACGATGGCTCAATGTTTCTCTCGACTGACTCATGCAATCAAATCAGACAATAATTGGCCATTTTTAGATCACTACATCAGCCATGTCTGCTTAGCACAATTTTCACCAAGGTTTCCCTCAAGGAATTTCCCATGTTCGAGTAAATAGACCGTAAATAGACTAAATAGAATTAAATTTGCACTTATACAGTCATACCACAAATGTAAACTTTGACACTACTTTTTTTTTTTATAAAACGTTTTTAAATAAGGACTACAGCTACAAGAAGAATGCAAATTTACATGCTTGACAAATTAGACTATTGTAGTCCTTACACAGTAACTTGTTAGCAACCCTTATCTTTGAAGTATGTCTGTATATAGTAGAACAAACAATGAAAGTCACTTCAAGTTTTTTTTTGACCTTGCAATGTTGAAAAGTGAATCAGTTTAAAAATGCTTAAAATCTCAGAAGAATTCCTTTTGGAATGCATGGTGAATAATTAGTCTTCCGGTTGGCCAACAAACTGACATCTTGTCTGAACTGCCCTACAGCAGGAGTCTTGTAATATTCCAGTTGTAAAGCAGCACTCTTCCTAATCCTGTTAATATTAGTTCAATACATTATGCATTGCTACATTGACCATAACTATCTGTGCAAAAAGCAGTTTAGATCATTAGCATTGTAGTCTTCCCACACACACAATAATTGATCTGTGTGACAGAGGTTTCACAGAAGGCTACAGCGAATTTGCATAAAAGACTTGCATATGCAGTGGGAAGAAAGATGAGACGTGCACAGTGTGCAGGGTTGTTGAAGTTACTCTAGCCCATGTTGCTAGTCTGCAACCACATTAGCATAATTGTCACAGGGCCTTCAAGATCTCGTAAAAATTGTTGCAAGCTAAATGGTAATCACTTAGCACAAAACCATGTACTTTAACAGCATGATGATGATGATGATGATGATGATGATATTGCCTCAAACTTTTTACACAGACCACATCAGACTTCTGTTGGGAACTCTGTGTACAAACAATGTGTCTGCTCCCAGTAGCTTAAGCTACACAGCAATAGCATTCCGTGTACATTTAATTACTGAGAGTGGTTGCTGTGAAAATGCTTTACAGGACAAACAGTTTAAAGCATCATTTACTGAATTGGATTGGCTCCAGGGACATGTTCATGCGTGTGCACAGGATTCACTTCTGCGTGGTCTTAATAAACCACCACTAATCTGAACATGCCAATGCTGGAGTTAAATAAGCGTTTGGGGAACTGCTGACACTAACCAAAATATTATAGCAGGAAGATGCGAGTCAAAGCCACCCAGGGAACAGCCAGGCGAGCAGAGAATCAGGATATCAATTCATTTAGGAAAAGTAATCATTAATTATTGGTCATCCCTTTTTGCAATCCACTGTGTGCGTATAGCAAAAGGGACCTGTGAAACCCTGGAGAGGGTCAGGTAATGACTGTAAAGCGAAAGAGTATGATTTAATGGTGCTCTGTTCCCTCGCTAACTGGGAACTATGAAGCTAAATAAACAGCTCAATACACACATTGAATACGGTAAGTCTTGAGCAAGGCTGAGTCAACAGGTGTGAGCAAATCAGATAAATCCAAATATAACATCCTGACACTAGGACAACTGACAACTTTATACCTCCCATTTCTGACTATATCTCACAATGTGACTTTAATTCTCATCATGTAACTTAAAATTTCAGTGTGACTATTTCTAATTTTAAGAGTAAGCTACATACATCAACTAACACATTATGCTGATATAAGAGGTTTACATTTAGTTGGTTAGTATGTATAACCCAACTATAACGTATGTTACACCATGGTGACAGGCATTGCCTGAAAAATTACTGTCATTTATGTCATAATGACACTTCAGGCAATTGTCACAAGTTTTCACTGACATTATTTTATAGGCATCCCTCAAGCAATCTGTGCATCTTTATGAGATGAATCCCTTCCGAGCATGCCGGTGAATCCCTTCCGATGAATCCGAGCATGCCAAATCAATTAGATATAGAATATAATCCAGTTGGTCAAATCATCCAGTGATCTGAAAAAAAAAAAAAAAACATTTAAACCACTTGCTTTTGAACGGCAAGTGATTTCCTGTTTGTCTTAATTAGAGATTTGTTCATTCTTAAATCTGATTACCGCTGATTTGTTTTGAACAACAGCTGTCTTGTTCTTGTTGTTGGTCTACAGTTGAATAATTCTTTTTTTTTTGCCTGTTCATACTTCTCTTTTAATGCACTTTTAGTACATTTCACAGTCCGCTACTCAACTGCTGAAGAGACATTATACTTGTACTCTTTGCTCTGCACTCATTGGCAGTCAAGTGTTTGAGAAATACAGACAAAATCTCACACGTAAAAAAATAAATAAATAAAAAAGTAATGAATCACCGAGCTTGCCGAATGACAAATACTTATGACAAAGCATCCTATGATACCCAGCTATAGAACTGTCAGGAAGTGAAATTCAGAGCTTGGAGTCAAACACAAAATGAGAGATTGAGTTTGACCATAAAAATACAGCAAGGGGAAAAAGCCATCAAGACCTTGTGTCGCTTCAAAGTCTCAGGGGTTCGCCCGTACAAAGGCACTGAGGCTTAGAGACAAAGAATCAATACAATCTGTGAGGTTTTAACTTTCTCTTTCGGCTGGACATAATGGAAAAAAACATTACATAAAAGCAAATATTGCTGCTGGGCAGCGTGCTGAAACCACAGAGTGCACCGCTACAAGTCCTGGAGTCACAAGAGGACTGAGAAAGATGATGACAGCTCCAAATGGTTGACCAGAGGACAACAGCGACAGATACTTGCATCAAAAAAAGCCCAACATATCAGTCCATGACTGTGTTCAGACTTATTTACAAATGGCTTATCAAAAGGTAACTGCATAGCTAGGTTATATCTTAAAGGGATAGTTCACCCCAAAATTATGATTCTGTCATCATTTCAAACCTGCATGACTGATTTTTCTTCTTTGGAGCTCAAAATAGTTTCTGAAGTCTATGGGGTTCCCACCGAGTTTCTTTGTACTGTATGCTATGGCTGTGCAATTAATTGAATTTCGATTTCGATTTTGGCTCCCAACCATCACCAAAATAGTGCAATAGAGTAAACACGATTATTTTGCCATGTTCTGTTTTGCAAGAACACTTATTTTGTCTTGTGTTCTGATTGACACGCATATCAGCCCCTCCCGAAGCCATAAATTCTCTCAGCTTGAATGTTTGAACTGATAAGACTTAAAAAGAAGTGAAAATGATCAACTGTAGTTGATGCAATGCTGGCCCGATTCCGCAAATGCACATTCCATCATATCCCGACTCCTAAACGCGAGAATGTAGTTTCGATGCTTTCCTTGTCCAACCCATTTTGAGAGACAGAGAGAGAGAGAGAGAAGACGCAGCACCGCTGAACACTCGCGTGGTTTGTGAAATTACGTCTTGGAGAAAGTTTTAAAATGATTGATTTGATTTTATAATCTGTGTGGATTCATTTAGGCTACTCATACATCAATGCTTGTGGGGGAATTTCCAGCATTTGAAGTGGTAACCTGCGGAAATTATTAAAATACTTATTGAAGTATTATCTGTTATATTATTTATTTTAATAGTTAAAGTACAATAAATGTTGAAATTTAGATTTTTTTTTAAGAATTGCTGAAAGGTGTCTTTTTAATAAATGCAACACGTACCCAAAGTCATGTGAAATAATCGTGTTACATAATCGTGATTTCAATACTGACCAAAATAATCGTGATTATTATTTTTTCAATAATCGAGCAGCCCTACTGTATGCACAAAACCAGTTGAAGCAGACACAATAAGGTCATACAGATTTGTAATTACATTAGGGTTAGTCAATTATGTAAATTGGAATTTTTGG
This sequence comes from Semotilus atromaculatus, assembly GCA_031834385.1. Classification (NCBI taxonomy): domain Eukaryota; kingdom Metazoa; phylum Chordata; class Actinopteri; order Cypriniformes; family Leuciscidae; genus Semotilus; species Semotilus atromaculatus. Next base: position 38,168,826 of record JAULUF010000022.1, read on the forward strand.
ATAAAATATCCCCTTAAATAATTATTTTGCCTGATAGGTCTCTGATATTTCTATTCTAAACAGCAATTAATGTGGTAACAGTAACGTAGAGTCATTTTCAACAAATCCATTCAGCTTTAGAGGGCCCTGCACACAAAATTGCCCACTACAAATATTGACACATGAAAATGGGTAGAAGCCAGAGGCACCCTGTTGATCGCAGCATCTGTGCCTCGAAACGCAGACTTCCAGCTTTACACCACAACATGAACAATAGAAGCCGAGCTAGATTTGGCTTTCCTGAATGATCACGTTTCTGGGACCGAGAGCTGATAACAGATAAGAAAGCTCTGCTGGAGGACGACAGACAGGAAAGCCTGCTGAAGCACAGACAAGAGGCTAAAGCGCATTTGTCAGGCGGTGTTGCTCACCAGGGCTTTCCCAGCCAGTGAATGCGAGCTGACAGTGTTTGCAAGAATTAAAACATCACGCTTTATCTCACTGCCTAAACCTGATATATCATATTTTCAGTGAGGCGGCTCACGAACGGGCGGTGCTGGCGTATGGTCTACAAGCGGAAGTGGGAGGGGTATTTTTCTGAAACAATGCAGCGGCCAGGGACCACTCAACCAGGCAAGACCAAGCTGTTGCCTGGCTCATAATCCATATGCAGTTCTCTACATCCCATCACATGCAGGAGACGGTGAGGGGCATCAGTCTCTCTAACAGGATTGAGCGGTTCACACAGAGCCAGCAATGTCCCTCTTGATTTTCAGAGGCAAGAGATAGCCTACATTAGCGCAATGGTTCTCAAGGCCTTCCAATGTCCAAGACAACATTCTGAGTCCCCTATATGATGACATATTTAATGACTTTTGGGTTTAATTTGAAAATGAAATGCAGAAATGCATTTTTATGTAGTAATCATTTTTTGTATTGCAAATGTGTGAAGTGCTTCTAACTAAACTTTTTTTTTTTTTTTTTTTACGAGGCCTTCCCAGACTTCCTATGTTGTCTATGAAGTCCATGAAAAGCTGTAGACTGATTTTTATTGGAAGGACTCGGGCCAGATTCGCCAGGAAAATCCAAAGGATCTGACGGTTACGCACTCTTCTGAGAACCTCTCTTCCATTCGATGATGCATTAAATTAATGCTAATACAATGTTCAGGATAATGCCGAAAGAGCTATTATGTAATGTAATGTCAAAGTGTCATGCAAAGAAAAGGGATTAATTCAAACTAGTATATTGATGTATGAGTATATTGGGGCATTGAATTACTCTTGTACGTTACATGTGTATGAGTGTGAGCACGAGTTGCTGGCTGCAGTTCACTTAATGACCACCAGTGTCGCTAAGGATTCCTGAATTCTACGCATAGCCCTTTTAAGTTGGGATGTAATTAATATTTTCGTTATGGCCAATATCCAATAAATGTCAGGTGAAAATAATTTATGCATCACAACATCAGCTTGCTTTTTACAAAATGTAAAATGGATATTAATTTTAAGATACTTTTAAATGTAATGAAAATTAGTGTTATTTTAAACTTTAGATGATGGCAGAGGTAATCCTAATGCAAAAAAATAGGTGAAATGAGCATGCATAATTAAATATCTAACATCAACCAATACTGAATAAATAAACTCAATATTTCAGCCAATTTACAATATCACACTGATATTGTGCATCCTTACTCTTAAATTTAGATTAAAATAACCACTATATGCAGCTGGTCTTTTTGATATTGAATACACTGAAAAGAATAAACAGCTTTTATGTATATTTGACAAATGAATTTGGTTATGCTCTATGGCAAATAAATAAATAAAATGCAGTATTTCAGTAATGAGACCTAAAGTAAGTAGGAATAAATGCATTGTTAGGAACAGTGTGTACCACTCTGCAGGAGTGGGCAGCTGTGGAATTAAAAAAAAAAAAATCATAATTGATTACTCGGTCATTTGTCTGAAAGAGCACTGTGTCTGTGTTCAGGAAGACCTGTATAATAAGCCTATATCATGTCGACCAGCCCCCAATCAGACATGTTTCAGACTAATGTAAATGTGGTCCTTCAACCTAATCTTGTATTGAACAAAACCATTGAAGTCCTCATGAGAAAGGTTCAATGCAAAGCAGCACAAGGACTCATGGGATTCCCCTTGCTCAGCATTCAAAAGTTCATAACTGTTAGATAAGAAATATTGTTGGTGCACAACATCGAGTTCACGGCATCAAAGTGTGTTGTGAGTTTTCTTTTCTTTTTTTTACTGCATTCATATGCAATATTATGTCACTGGGAGCGAGTATCGAAGAATCAGCAACAGATTATACTAAATATGCTGTCCTTTAATTTCTCCATGACACCTTAAATACAAACCTATGGATTTTGCATAACATTTGTTTTCAGAGAGGGTTTTAACATGCTAAATATTAGCATCCTAAAGCACAGCACACTATAAGCATGCTAAGACATTCGCTGAGAAGTTATGTAACTGAGAAAAAATCTGACATTTGCATTTTCCTTTAAAATGCACCACTGCTAAAATTATTAAAAAGTTGACCTCACTAATCGGCAAGCCAAATGTTAGGCTTGATGATCCTGGCCAATTCCTAAACGAAACTTGCAGGAGTGCAATCTCTATGTTTAAAAATATATATTAGTGAGGGCTCACCTGTGCAATTTTATCAAAGTGATAACATGATTTGTTTTTTAGCTTTTCAGTAAAGATGGATAATTTTGATATAACTTATTTTTTTAAACTTAAGCCATAATGCAACTTGGAAGTTTGCGGAGTCTCCCTTGTTGCATTAGAGGAAACATTACTGCGCATGTTGTTCATTTTCCCATAGCAGTGTGTGAGAGACCAAATTCAATCCCTGTTATCACACGGCTACAGGTTTAGTACAGGTTGAATGCAAATGGATTGCATGCCAGGCATAAATAGACATAAACTCATCAACTTAGCATAAATGCCTCTCTCACACATCACGCTAAAGGTATTATCCGCAGCAGCCTGTAGACCGGTTTTATTTCTCATTAATTAGCCAAGCTTAACCCTTAAATGGTGTCTGCATCCTGGGAGACATTTGAGAGGCTTGAGGGGGAACAGTAAGAGAGTGAGGGGGTCTAATTTCTGAGTAAAAATATTTAAAGAAGTTCCTGAAAATATTCAGGTCAAGCAACTTATAAAAGCTAATGTGTCACCTCACCAACATTATCTAAAAGTCAGACGGCAACATGCCGTGAGAAGGTCACTGACCTTGAGGTTATTGTTCCCATCTTTTACCACAGGCGTACAGGACACCCCCACAGCGTAGGGGGCCCCCTCACGGCGTTATGAACCAATTATAGTTAAACTTCCCTATCTAGAACGATTTTTCTCTGCATTGGAGTCACATTAAGCTATGTGATCATGCAACTTGAAAGTTTGCAGTCTCCCTGGTTGCATTAGAGGAAACATAACCGCACATGTTGTTCATTTTCACATAGCAGTGTATGAGAGACCAAATTATACTGATACTTATACTGATTTTTAATGCGGCATAGAGGTAGCATTAATGTTTTCACACACAATGCATCACACACTCGAATGTTGATTATTGAGATATCAAGATTTGACTTAAATATTAAGAGTATATTATACTAGTATGCTACTCTGAATTCAGACTTGCTGTAGTGTACCAAAATTACACGTTTTAAATGACAGAAAACGAATGAACATTGAACTGACAATATTACCCAAAATAACATGCCAAACTATATTTTTTATGTAATGTTGTATTCTTAATTAAAAGTTTGCCATTTTGAAATAGATTTTAAAGAGTTTAAATTTTTGTTTGCCATTTTTTTCCGGTGTTAGTCGCTTTCGGATAGTAGCTGTACAAAAACAGTCCGCTATGTTGCTGACTCTGCAAACTGGTATTTGATATCATATATATATATTTATCCCAATCACAAACACACTTGTTTGCCACACAAACAATTTTAGCGCTTACTGCATTTTGTTATAGTTATCATTATTTACATATAGCAGGTAATGAATTGAAAGTCTTGCACATTCACAGAAATAGCAAGAGTCAAAACTTGTGGGTGGGCAAGGCCTGTGTCATGGTCTTGAAAAAAAATGCTAAAACCAACTTAAGCTGGTTGGATAGTATTAGCTGTTTTTAGCTGGAAGAAGCTGGTCTCCCAGTATGGTGTTCAGCTGGATTTAGCTGGTCTCCTAGCTTGACCAGCTAAGACCAGCCTGGTAATAATAAAAAAATAAAATAAAAAAACCTTTAAAACCTCTAAAAACCTTTTTTTTTTTCTGCAGGGATATTTGAAATAACTCTAAATAAATATATCTGTGTTAATGGAATTACAAATAATTATTTATTAGCAAGGTAGTTTCACTTTCCTGTCTATTAAAGGGTTAATGCACGTGCCATCCGTGTGCGCTTCATTCCATGACACTCAGAGGAATAATGGACGTTGATTCAATCTACTCAAGTAAAATATACTTAAAGTGGCAGTATCCTGAAGAAAATACTCATTTAGATCATCGTCTTGGAGTATTAGCGCAGAATATATGATCGTAGTGGCTGCAGAAGAAACGGCGCTGAAAGAGCAGTTGTGAAGAAGACGCGTTCAACAGATGGGCGACTGCTCTTCCTCACGGCCGCAGACCTGTACGACAAACCTTTGAATCATTAGCATAAAGCCTGGCCGGGAATGTTAATCAAAAGACAGCTGCATTGGCTTATTGACTAAACGATTATCAGTTTGTCGGTTATTGATGCAAACTGAATTCTATTTTAAGTTGCGGCGTTGAAGGCAACTACAGCGGGCGCCAAAATCACCTTCAAATAACATTACAGTCGCGCGGTGACAGTAGAGACTGTCTTTAGACGTCGATATGGATGCAATATGACGAAATATCCAACGGGAAACCAATTGTAGTGGAAAACGTACAGACGCAACCCTCAAAATCATATTTTTTTCTTATAGTTTTCCCAATTTCCTATGAGACTTCCTGATTGATCAGTGTCACTCAAGGCAAGCTCACCATAAACGTGGTCTGACTCGTAGGCTGTATAAAAATATAGGCATATTCTCTCTTATAATAAGTTGATGGTCGAGGCATGAATGGGAAAGGCAACAGAGACATTGATTCTGAATGCATTTATATTCGATTGATGCAGATAATAAAAATAATACACAATGCACATGATTCTAAAGAGAAAATAGGAGACTTGGTTCAAATTCACAGACGACACTTTCACATATTCCAACTTAAAGGATCATGAAGTAAATGTATTCATAAAGTGGTCGGTTGATACGCTGGTGTTTTAAACCATCCTAATGCACATAATGCGAAGCAACGCATTAGCAGATATGTTTAAGACATAAAAAAAAGCAGTAACATACCTTGTCTCTGTCAGCAGTAGTTATTCTATATGTCCCGATTTGTTCCGTAGATGCAAATGCAGTTTGCCATCCATGACACGACTCAGTTTGAGATTGAGTATCTTTCACCACAATCTACCCTCGCGAAAAAGAACCCAAGCTATTTTCAGAGGATGGGAGAATAAAAAAACTGAAAGGGCAGATATTGAATAACATTAGAATAAAAGGGGGGATAATAAACCTAATCAAACATAACAGCAAAAAAAAAAAAAAAAAAAAAAAAAAGAGAGAGAGAGAGAGAGAGAAAAGAGGGGGGATAAGAAAAAAATGGGCTAAAAAATAAAATGCGGTAGAAAACGAATTGACTTTAGTTCACAAACTGAGGGCTCCAGTAATTCCACGCTGCGTCTCGGTATTCCAAACGAACTGAGTGCGCTCTGCAACGGAAAACGCAGATCTATCCGTTTATTCCCAATCTGCTGCGGTTTTACTTCCAGGACTTCAACTTGCAGTAGCATCACTTACACCTGAGCGTCCATGTGAATAGATATTTGCCTTCTCCCTTTCGGCTTCGGCAGAACGCTCTCTATGCACTGGCATCCGAGTTCTCGGAAAAGAACCACCGCACTCAGTCAGGCGTCTCTGGATGCCCGCATTCACTGTAGCAGCGAGGACGATAGAGGCGCGTGCACGCTCTTCTTTCTCAAGGGAGTAGGACGCGCGCGCTGGATACCTACGTCAGCCGGCGCGTTCTCCAAATAGAACGCTGTGGAAGTTCACTCCGAATTCTGATTCGGCGATTCGATTTCGCAGCTCGGAATATGATTTCATGTTTTCATGCATTGGGCTGTGGTTTCCTCTCTGTCTGCTGTTGCATCTGTTGTCGTCAAAAGGAGCCTGAAGTGAGTAGACAACTTGAACACCAAACAAATTTTAGGCCTCTCAGTTTCTTCTTCATAGTCTAAATGTTTCAGGGGTACAATAGTTTTTTAAAGATATGCATGGAATATTTGACAAACTGTGGTAAGCTATCAAAGAGACACCAACCATATGATTAAATGTGTTGAAGCATTAAAAATATTGAAGCAGCACTTTGCAAGTTACAAAACTCAGCACTCTGGCATGGAATGATATAGCCTTTTATGTCCGTGAAGTAAGTTAAGTCTGTGCATCCGTCAGCATAAATTGGTCTGTAATAACCAGCATTTCTTAAGCAAAATCGCACGCTTTCATTTTGTACGGAATATTTTATGATCTGGCTGGGTGACATCAAATTTGAATCCACAGTTGCTGTTTATTTGATTAATGTAACTTATTACAAAAGTATTACCAGGCACAGAGTGACATATTAAATGCAGGAAAAAATGGAGGAAATTGCAATGAAATCAACATGGCTACTGTTAGACAGGAAGTCCTGCCCTACAGGGAAAGTTTTTTTTTTTTCTCTCTCTCTCTCTCTCTCTCTCTCTCTTCATGTTGTGCAACGAACTGTTGACTTGTTATAAAATATGATTTTCTTATAATGTTTTAGCAGCCTACATTTATTTTTTGTTTAAAGAAGCTGATTGAATGATACCATTGTAGTCAAATTGGATTGCTGATTTGAATAAAGTTGTTGCAACATAAGCTTGTACAACAGGTTTGGAGATTTTAGTATTACCTAATTCAAGTAGATAAACTGTAAGTGCATTGCAAATTAAAATAGTTTATTGTAGGCAAATAAGTAGCTATATTTTATTTTTATTTCCCCCACACTCTGCCCTACAGAATGTTTCCAGATCAGTAAAGTTGTTTTGGATGTGCTGCATGTTTGAGATCTTCCAGGTAAATAGTCTGTTTAATGTGAAGGCCATTGCAAAACCTTTATATTTTCTTTCTTGAAAAAGCATATTAGTACTTTGAGGTATGTTGTGGATCTTGATTTTATATGATTTTTTGATAATTTTTTTTCTTTCTCTCTCTCTGACCTTGATACATTATTGATACTTTATTTATTCTTCTGTTGGCAGAATATTCCCTTAATAAAGTGTTGTTTTGTTCAAATCGTGAGCTTAGAATTATAAGGTTCTATCTCCACTTTTGGTCGAAATTGAGTTTTTTACATAATCTGATCCATTAGGTGTTTATTAATGCCTGTGTGGTGTTATTTTTGTAAAAAAAATATTTTGTTAATAGTTATTAATAAAATAAAAAGGTTCCAACAGTTCTGCCAGCTGGGATGTAAAAACTTTGATGCTCAATATCTCAGAACTACCCTAAACGGAGATAGAACCTTATAATTCTAAGCTCACGAAATGCTGCTGGTTTTACTCCAAACTTTTGGTGATTGTAGCCAAAAGTGATGTTCAATTTTTACTTTTATGGTCTGACCACAACACTAGCAACACCTTTGGGGAGTGGAATTACATTACTTCCACTATGAACTGCTTCAATCAATCAATCTTTGTTCTTGGTTTGTTGTTTTGTGCTTTGCCACTGCATATGTAACTGTGTTGTTGAATAGTTTTATACCATGATACACCATTTTCTGAGTTCTGCGCAATATGTGTTGTATTACATATCACGTGTTTTGTGATGAGATTACAGGTTAGATTTCCTTCTTTCAAACCTTCTGTGTATTTCATGTTTTTATGTTTGAACAAACTCCCATTCCAGCTAAATCTTCCTGCAAGTCTGTTGCAGCAATTTGGGGTTTTAATCCCAGACCAGTCTAGTTTTATTTGAGCTTGTTTTATAATTTTTATTGGTCTTCAGATCTTGCCTTGAATTTTTACCCAACTTATATTTCTCAGTGGCATCTCAGATATTGCAATGTGCAGACAGTGAGCATTTCCATATCTTTTCATAAGCTTCCCTTTCTTTATATAAGACTCAATTATCTTTCTTTTCTGATCCTCAGTCAGCTGCTTAAAGAAACCCGTGGCTTTTGAATGTAAACACTCTGAGAGGTTTGAAGAGTCCGAGAATTATTATATAAGCTCTGGAACTGTCTTCACCTGATTTAGATCAAGGCCTTGCATGTTCAGAGAATTAAGTTCCGAGACCTTAAAATAAAATTAATGGAATTGGATCAACGGGAAGAGCATCAATGGAACATGACATGTTGCTCAAGAATATAAATATAGCTTAGAATAGGACACATGAAAGTAAAAAAAGTTATACAGCATCCCTGAGCTCATAAGTCATTTGAAATGTACAGTACAATAAAGTTTAACACAATAGCTGTAGATGTTTTACATTTATTGATATATAGATCAATTTAAAATGTAATTTAAAACATTTTTTAAAAAATCATTCCTTTTACAGTCAACATGAATGGCCCTTAGAGATTTATAAATAAGAAATTAAAAAAATTCGCCGTGACATTTTATTTATATTTTTCTTGTCACGGCACACTGTTTGAGATCTGTAGCATCTGACAATTTGATGTTAGTATGTAAATCACTTAAGAGGCTTCTTGTTTGGAGTTCACAATAAGCACAGTTGATGTGAGCAGCCGAACCTTCTGGTGCATGAAAAGAGAGATTTCTCCCTGGCCTTGACTATTCTGTTTGCTTCTGGTCTGTGCCAGGGAGGAGAAACAGAGGCTGAGAACACAAAGCACTGATTAATGGACTGATGGAACGGAACATAAATTCAGTTGTTTTCTTAATTGACACTGTGGTAATTCTCCTTTGCGCGGTGTAATTTGAAATGCATGCCATGTGAATTTTATAAACCGCTGTGCTATTTTTATTCTTTTTAAAATTAGCTGCTAAACAGTGGTTTGCGTGGTTAAAAATAGGGTTGCATGATAAATTGGATCCTGATTGGTAGCTGATGCATTTTTTGTAACCAAAGTTCAAGCTAATATTAGAGATTATTTGTTGGTAATTTATCACGGTTTCCGAATAAAGTCAGAATTGTAAGATATAAAGTCGCAATTGCATGTCAGATTTGCTTTTTTTTTTTTTTTTTTTTGAATTGGGCTTTATAACTCACAAGTAACTCACAGAAGTAAGAATTGTGAGATATAAACTTGCGATTGTGAGTAATAAAGTCAGAATTGTTAGACATAAACTCGTAATTCTGAGAAAAGAAGTCAGAATTATGATATATAGACTCGCAATTGCAAGATATTAACAATTGCGAGAGAAAAAAAGTTGCAATTATCTTTTGAATTGTTTTATTCCGTGGTGAAAACCGGCTTGCATAGTTTCAGTTGATGTGTGTCAGCCAATATTACATTTTTAATTGTGCATGTATATTTTCTTCATTTGTTTTTATTTTTTACGTTTTTGATTACCTTTGTCGTCATCTAACATTCATTTAATGTTATGTTTGGTGAACTTAAAATAATTATAATTGTTTCACAGTGTGCATGTATAAAGTTGTGATGCCTGAATGTACTTATACTGTATGATAATTCGTTGGGATTTCATAATGAGTTATTTTTGCAGCTTGGTTTCAGTAGATGGTCTTATGTACTGTAGAAGAAGTTTTACAGTATGTTTTCATACTACATTGAATCTCCTCCAGAGTTCATTCACTGGTTGATCAAATGGACATAGACATGTTTTAAGTGTTCAATCGTTGAATTCCACTCTCCAAATCTCCCGTCGCACTCTCAAAGATGCATACTGTACATTTGCGACACAATTTGTTAATAAGTGCTGACATGATAAACCAAGCTTATGAAACAGCACAGCAAGTTGACGGCATGTGAACAGATAAGTTAAATCGCATGCTTTTCATCTTACATCTGTTCCCATTTTTATTTCCTATTTTATCTGTACTTTCCTTCTCATTTCACACATCTCCCCCAGCATTCGTTCCTGACCTATAATTTGGTGCTCTTTCTTTTTTAATTTAGAAATGTCAGAATATAGGGCATGTGGTGGGTTGTGACTAAATGTGAAAATGAAAAATTGCCTCCTAGTGGAAAATCATGAGGCATTACAAAAATGCCACATATTCTCACCTCACAGCCTGACTTCTCTGTGATGCAGTGCACTCTCTTTTCTCTGTCTCGTGTGTCTCTGAGTCTCTCTCTCTTACACGCATACGAACACAATCCATTCAAATGCTTAGTTGGTGCAGCCTGTGCTTTATCTATATGCTGATAAAATATGACAATTATGATGATTTCCTTTGCAGCATGTTTTCATTCCCTGAAGGGACGTGAAGTCATCTTAATGGCTACCTGAGTAAATAAAGTCGGCCTCGACATTGTGACCCGTTCCATGAGGGCCATAAATCACCTCTGCAATGCACTGGTGAGCAAACACACAGACAGAAGGGAAGAAGAAAAGAGGGCATATTCAAGTGTATGCATATTTACGTTTGTGCAAACCATCACCATTACTGTGTGCTGTTGTAAATATGCGAGGCCTTATCCACATAGGAGGCGTGATTACCCCAGTGTCAAGCTGTTTGTAATTACCAGCTTCATTTAAGAACATGGGGAGGACTGATTTCACCAATCCTTGTTACAAAGTACATCTAAAGAAAGGTTATAATAACTCTAAACATTTTCCCTGGGGTTTTGAATTACACACAGTGACTTTTGCACCTGATTTGCAACAGAAAACACGGCCACTTGTTACACACTCATAAAGTGTTACAGCTAATGCTAGCGAATTGGCGAAATACCCTTTCACATGCATGTTCATGATATCAGCATTAGGTGTTTTATTATTATTATTATTATTTTTATTAATTCACACAAAATTTCTAATGTGAGTAATATGCTGATGAATTTCATCAGATTTATGGTTAATATGCATTGTTAATATGCAAAACTAGATCTTTGAAATGTAAAGTGAGAGAATAGACAAAAGGAATATGGGAACGTTTTGAGAATTTGAGGAATATGAGACCATGAAAAGGACTTATTTTTGGAATAACATAGTGTATAAGAAAAGGACAGTTGTGGAGAGAATAAGACTAAGACGAGCTGTCATTAAAGATCTAGGAAAGAGGGACAGGTCATGTTAGCAGAGGAGGCTTTTGTGTCTGCAAAGCCAGAAACGCCAGATAACAGATACCGTATGCAGACTTTTGCACAGGTGCTGCACAGCCTTATTTTTCTTCCCCCAGACCGGCAAGACAAACTTCAGACTATGCAGACCTTAGAGCAAACACTGTCTCTCTGGACGCACCTGCTCCAGATCCAAGAAGATTGAGATTGGGAAGTGAGAAAACCTGTACAGACCGTCAAACGTAGCTGTCACATCAAATAAAAGCACCAGCTTCCATGCAGCTCTACTGAGGAAAAAAGTATACTACCGTTTCATTCACCCACCTCTGTCTGTATTCCGCCTCCTATCATATCCTGTTACATGTCAAATTAGAGGGTGGAACAATACAGGTTCAGATTAGCTTTCTGCCTTGATACGAAACTAATTTTGGCTTTAGCTATTTGTAAATATTAAGGCACAGTAGACATCGCACTCAATAATCACTTTTAATGAAAAGGTATGAGCCGAAGACTGAAAATACCGTGTCCTAAACAGCCGTGACATAATAAAGTATTTATTGATTGATTTATGGATGATGGATGGATGGATGGATGGATGGATGGAGGGAGGGGTGGAGGGAAACATGGATGGATGGATGGTTTAGCAGACTAATTCATCCAAAATCCTACTCCACATGACTTAATGACAAATATTATCTGATTTTGATCTGATTATCTTCTTGGTAAGTGAATAGTTGGCTCATTAGCTAAGATTAGCAGTCTGGTTGATTTCAATGAAGTTAGAAGTTAGTATTTCAATAAAAATCAAATTAGATTTGTTATGTTAGGTGATCTGCATTTTACAACTTTTTTTTTTTTTAAGTCAGTTACATTAAAATGTAAATTGGTCTAATTCGGACCTAGAAACTAAGACTAATTCACCTTAACTAATTGCTACTTGTTAACTTAGTGGGTATGTTTATGCAACTGGTCCCAGGGCGCTGCAGGGTATTTAGCATATCTGAATATAGAAACGCACTATTAAACACCATATAGAAATTCACTAGTAAAAATGCAAGTAAATATCAGTAACTGTCATCATTTACTAACCCACATGTCATTCAAAACATTTAGGGCTTTCTTTGTTCCATGCAACTCAAAATAAGATATTTTGAAAGTCAATAGTGTCCAAATAAATCCATTTAAAATTTTCTGGGGTTGAACTTCTGGGGTGGTACGTTTACACGAAGACGATGTACTAAAAACTGAAAAGTTTTTCCTCTGCTTTTTTCGTGTGACAACACTGTCAAAGCAATCCCCGCGAAAGATCCGCGAAAACGACTAATGTATTATGCTGCCAGGCCAGTAGATGGCCAGTAGAAACATTTTGCACCTGTAATACTCGTAATACTCGTGCGCATGATGTCACTGTCATGTTTTTGCTTTTTACATGGGGATGATGACGGTATGAACCAGTTTTCAAAAGCTTGTGTTTTCAGGCCACCAAGACACTGTTGTCGTGTAAACGAACAGCCAAAACGCATACGTTTTTAGTTGTAAACGTAGTTGTTTAAACGGCCCCTAAGTTCATTCAACTTTGCCAAAACAGAATGCCTTGAGTTGCAAGCTACTGGAACCTACAAAAATGTACCCAACTGCTAAATCTGCAGTATTTCGTGACACAAGGAGATTTGATTGTTTTGTTTGGTATTCTCATCACTGCACTTTTCTATGTCTGGACAGGTAGACAGGTAATGGCACCGGCATCAAATGGAGCAGAATAAAACATGTGTTTGACTTGGAACGGAATCAAATCAGCCAAGCCACTTATCACATTATCGGCCTCTCTCTTGTCCTTGGAGCCATGGGTTTGCACTCCATCAAAGAGCTTATATTGAATGCGTTTGCCTTTATAAATAGTGAAACACACCCACTCCTCCTCCCCAGCCCCGGCAACATCCTCCCCAGTCTTCCTCCTAAACTCCCTCCTCCTCCTCTTTTCTCCTCTCCCTTCTTTTAGTGCTCTGGCAGGTCATTTGCAATGCTAAGCATCAGTTGGCAGTCGTGTTGGAGAGAGTATAAGAGGAAATGGGCAAAGCCTTCCCCAACATCAGGCTAATCATTTTATCTCTGCTCTTCATTGCTGCATAATAAGTGTTTTATGGGGGATTAGTGAAATAATGTATACATGAGCTGTTGTTTTTTGTATCTCCGGACCCCTGCGCTTCATTCCGCCACTGTTCCACCAGCTTATGTAATTTAGCTAACAAAAGGGGTCAGGCAGAGAGAAGGATGAGGAGGAGAATATCAACGAGGCCACCAACCGCACAGTCATGGTAACCCTCTCCCTCGTTCTCAGTTTGGATCGAGCGAGATGTGCTGTTGGAAAGAAAAAAAGTAAGCACAACATGCAGGAAAAACAAAACAAAAAAAACATGCTGAGTGCAAACCCTTCTTTTTAACTCATGCATTTAGTGTTGAATATTTGTTTATAAAAATCGACTACTTTTCTTAGGCATGGATGAACAAAATTCAAAGTGACCTTGAAGTGCTTTTACTCATTTCTTGTGACCGCAATGAAAACTGGGCTGTAAGGATAAAAGTGTGTTCAACGGATTGTACTGTTGTATGCTAATTGTTCAGCTGACAAATCATCTTTTCAGAACACTTTCAGTAAACAAAAACTCCATAAAACAGACTTTAAAGTTTTTGAGGGTTATGCATTTTAGTATTTGCACACTGAGTCCAAAATTTTTGTATACGTATTTTTCATATTCATCATCCAACATCCTACAAATTTGTCATGCACAGAAACCTTGCACACTGAGTCCGATGCGTGCAAAACAATACAAAATGGAGTCTTCAAGCAGTGAGGATGATTTTGTTGTCCTCTCTCTTCTTAAAAAGAAAGAAAAAAAGAGGAAATAGTGGGTCGATCCAATCCTGAAATTGCTTGGAGAAGAAGGAGAGTTCCACCTCCTTATCAGGGACAAGGAGCTGCAGGATTATCCCGAGCGATTCAAAGTTTACTTCAGGATGTCAGCGGCTCAGTTTGATGCTTGGTAGTGAAACTGGAGCCACATATTAAAAACAAGACCACCAATTTCCGTTATCTAATTGATCCAGAACAGTTCTGGATTTTGGCGTTCGCTTATACGGTGGTGAATTGTCGAAACACCTTTTTTTTTTTAAATGGCACCTGGTCCAATTTAAAAAAAAAAATTTTGAAGTGTGTAAATGTGATTGACACAATGTGAGGTCGTATTTATTTTTTAACGTGCAAAAATTTCTGACAAGTGTGCAAGGACCATTAGACTTTATTTTTAGATTTTGTTTAAATTTTAGTTTTAGGTCATGGTTTTGTATGTTTAAATATGCAATAAGTTTATATGTTGCAACTAGAAATATGTATGTGCATAGGCCTACGTATGTGCCAGGTAATGCTTTTTGTTTATTTCAAGTAATGTTTTTTTTTTTTTTTTTTGTAGTTTAGTTGACTATAATAGCCATGAAATGAGCAAATGATGACAGAAATTTCATTTTGGGGTGAACTGTCCCTTTAAAATGTGCTATAAGCAATGTTAGGTGTTCTCCAGAAAAACACCTTTTTCTATAGGAATATATTTACCTGTCAGTCAGAAGCGGAGCAAGATTGGCATCTGTTTTCAAGCCGTTTTTAAGCTCTCCGCTCCCTCCAGCGATGAGAAGCTTGCTCTCTTCTCTTGCATCTTTTTTGGTTACATCACTTTTTGGCCTCTTTTCCTGTGTCATTCTATTCCTTTTAAGATGTTTTGATGCATTCCACACCCTCCAAACTATATAAATACACACATGAGGAGTGCCTGCTGTGAATGTGCGAAATGACTGACAGACAGAAAGCGCCACAAAAGTATTCTGATTGGCTGAACAAAGAATCTGACGGCAGCCACGTTTTATTTGACCGTTTACTGAGACGTGATTTTATTTGCTAAATTGGACATATCTTCTCTCCATCTGAGCAACCATTTTTTTGCTGCTGATGCGTAAACATTATCAATATAGACAAAGCTGTTGAACGTGTGAATTGCCGAAAGAGCCATTTCAGTAATTTTACTGCAATTTAACAGGTTTCATGTGTGAAAGTGTCTCACGATTAAGACTTAGTGGTTTAATAGCCACATCTGGTGCACTGGCACGACTCAATCAATTATTGAGTGCTGAGAAAGGGTTGCGTATTGATCCCAACCATGTCTGATCAAAAACAACATGCTCTTTTACCCTAGGTGTTACAGATGGCAACAGTCGAGGTTACCATGTCAATCGTGTATAGTGTATATGCACTCAGCATGTGAACAGGAAAGCTCTGGTTCAAAGCAGTGGGAATAAATTTATGAGCTAAGATTATCCCTTTATTATAGTAAGTTACAGTGAATAATTGTTTGTAATCAGCATCTAGGGTTCATGCGAACAGAATAAGGCTTTGCTCATACATCACCAGGCATGTGCGCTATAGCTGGGCATAAACTCGAGGAAAATAGCCTTTCTTTATTCTTATTTGTCAGACAAATGTATTCAAATAGATTTATTAAGGAAGTGCAATTAATCACTCTGTGATAATGGTGACCAAAGCAAGTGAATAATAGCACCGCTTAAAAACAGCGGATCATTGGAGTCAATTTCTCCCATGTGGCAGGACTATGACCTGCTGTTCAACAGAGTTGTTTGTTAAGAGAAGATTTCATAATGCTAATTTACTGTGTAAACTTGCGATGCCTTTTATTTATACACAATGCTGTGGGAGCAGATGCTTTGTGAAGTTACCTCATCACGTTTATTTCGCTTGGCTGTGTTGCAGCCTGACATCATTTCCCTTTGGCTGCGCAAGATGCAGTGCCTTTTAGAATACTATTATCACAGTCTTCACAATTATGAAGTTATCTGGGGAACATTTTTACTATTGGTCGAAAATAAAGACAGGGCAAAATGTCCTGCTTGTCTCCCGCCCAATAAAAAGTACCTCTCATGAGGCCGCGACTCATTACCACTTCTCACCTGAGGCTTATAAGGTCCCATTGATTCCGTGACATCACTGATTAAAATCAATGCACCGCTCCCCGTGTCCCTGACTGGCTCTCGTGCCCTGAGGTGGGCATGGAGCAGGAATTCTGTTATGATGTACCTCTTCCCACAGGACGTAGGGGAGGTAATGGTTGTTGTACTGTTTTACACACGCTCACAAAAATCTGTGACATGCTCAAAAGCACACTGACTATTATTTTTGAGATAGAAATTGTGTGTGTGTGTGTGTGTGTGTGTGTGTGTGTGTGTGTGTGTGTGTGTGTGTGTGTGTGTGTGTGTGTGTGTTGCAAATTTTCACAGGTGACCCACTATTGGCAAGTAAAATAATTTGGACCATATTCATAAGGTTACATGCATTAAACCTGTGAGCAACCTTCTAAAAAGTGCTTTCCTATTGTGCTTTGTGTCAGAATATCTCTGGCAGGACCAGCTATCTGGTGTAGGAGTTTGAAACCATCATATCTCTAAGTTGACGATCATCTCAGGTCCTTGTCAGCACTTTATGAATGCTGCATTGGAAATATCTGTAAGAGTGCCCTTTAATCTGAATTACAAGATTGATTGGCAGCAATGCAGCATGTGCCTGCCTATCCAGGTGTAACACATTTGATAGTGCTTTAATATGTCCCCGTTGTCCATAGATTGGTGTGTGCCCCCCCCCCCCCCCCCCTTTTGTGAGTTCATTGATAGCAAGAGTGTTATCAGATGGTGTGTGTGTGTGTGGCTTTGCAAAGATAAAAGGGACCTCTTCAGTGCAACCTCTGCAGTGATGGGATCACTGTCATTGAATCTGAATAAAAAATAAAAAAATCCTATCGACTTTGAAACGTGTGCATTTTATGGCTTTGAAACTGATGCAGGTCACAAGGCGAAAGTAAATGGCATGCTAATCAAGGAAGCAGAGGAAAATAGGTTTTATCTGTGGCTCAGGCACTGCTGGATGGATGTAGCTTTATCTGGGTCACCTAAAGCCAATGTTAAATCCACTCGGGCTTTACCCTCAGCCTGAGAGTGAGTTTGAATAAGCAGAGAACGCAGTGTGCTCACAGATGTTAAAAACCCAGACCAAGTCAGTCAGAATTGCATTTTATCTGGTATGGTATGACTAATGTCTTGTATATGAGTAATAGTGTCTTACTGGAATTATTCTTACTGGAAATTCAAAGACAAATATATATATTAATATTAAATTAATATTATTTCATTTTGACTGAATTAATTACATGACCATTTTAAATACAGATTGTTTCAAAGAAAAATCTGTAAAAACATTTGTTCCAATACAAATGACTTTTTTATGTTATTTTACTTTCTATTAATATTTTACATAAATGTCATAATCAAAATCCTCCAAGTGCAGCATTAACACCTAGGCATTCTAGTTGTCAGTTTATTAAGATATTCAGCTGAATTTTCATTTCATGCTTTCTGTATCTCTTCCCATTGATCTTATTGGCTTGTAGAGACTTATTCACAGACCTTACGATAAAACTTTTCCTTAAAGGAACACTTCACTTTTTTTGCAAATAGGCTCATTTTCCAACTCCCCTAGAGTTAAACATTTGAGTTGTACCAGTTTTGAATCCATTCAGTCGATCTCCGGGTCTGGCGGTAGCACTTTTAGCATAGCTTAGCATATATCATTGAATTTGATTAGACCGTTAGCATCTCTCTAAAAAAAAAAATTACCAAAGAGTTTCGATATTTTTCCTATTTAAAACTTGCCTCTTCTGTAGTTACATCATGAACTAAGACCGACTGAAAATTAAAAGTTGCGATTGTCTAGGCCGATATGGCTAGGAACTATACTCTCATTCCTGCGTATAATCAATGAACTTTGCTGCCGTATCATGGGTGCAGCAGGCACAATGATATTTGTCAGTGTCAGATGCACTTTTTTTTTGAACTATGATAAAAACAAAACTATTATAATAATATAAAATTGTTGTGTATTTTATTTGTAAACAGTTCAACAGTTCAGTGTAAAAGCAACTTTTGTTATTCTTAGTGTGAATAACATTTTAATGTTCTGAAGAACTAGTTTAAACTATAAAGAACCATTTATACATTTGAAAGATTCCATGGGTGTTAAATGTCTTCATGGAACCATCAATGCCAATAAAGAACCTTTATTTTAAGTGAAGGGAACAAGGTTCTTTTAGGAACTGTCCACTGAAAGGTTTGTTGGGGAACTTTGGAACCTTTATTTTTAAGACTATACAGTGTATATATTAGTGCAGCATTGTTTGGCAACCATAAACAATGTTGCATTTATTTAACGTTCCTTGCTGCCTCGGTATAAACAGCATTGCTAAATCTCTTCCAGTTAAGACATTTCTACTGTCATACAGTTTATACAGCATAGTTTGCAGTGTGATATTATGTGTCTCTTTGTGATGAACTGCAGCCGATGTGCTCAGCTCTCCTGAAGTCTCTCATCACCTCTTGTTCATACACAGAATGAACTTTAGCATGCGGGGGGGTTGGAGGTCAAGTGTGAGAATGATTTGAACAAACAGTGCAAAAACAGCAAGTCTGTACCTTAGAGGCTTACCTCTGTTCTTTCACTTAAACGGAGAACATTTCCATTTCTGTGACAGTCAGGCGACAGGTCATGCAGAGGAGGCCTTATGGAAGGTCTTATGTTAGATGTCAGTCGTACAGGCACTGTTGCTGTTGTAATGGTGGATGTCCACATGGTGACATCTAATGATGTGTGCTAAGAGATGTCTGGGAGAATTCTCCATCAGCAATGTGTGTTTACTGTACAAAATACGCATTCATTTTTGAGCAAATTTGTGCGCAGGCGATAAGGACGACGCAGACGAGGATGAGGCGATAGAGATCAGAGTTTTTCTCATACAGGTGAAACTCAAAAAATTTGAATATCGTGCAAAAGTTATAATTTTGATGATTATGGCTTACAGCTTATGAAAATCCCAAATTCAAGATCTCAGAAAATTAGAATATTACATGAAATCAATTAAAAAAAAGATTTTAAATACAGAAATGTCGGCCCTCTGAAGAGTATAATCATGCATATGTATATTTATATATACTAAATATATTAGTTTCACCTTTTAATTTGAATTACTGAAATGAACTTTTGCACGATATTCAAATTTTTCGAGTTTCAGCTGTACAGTCTTGCTTGTATAGAGAATATCCGATTCCATGTGGTTTGTGCTGTTCACAGTGTTATGAAAAACAGATCTGAGTCGCAAAAAAATAAATCAGATTTGGTCCACTTTTGCCTGCAGTCTGAATGTAGCCTTTATGTGCATATTCTAAATGATGAGTCACGTTCTGGTATCTATTTCCTAAAGATGAATGCATAACTGAAATGACTAATTTTGGCTTTGAGTCTCTGCAGTGTGACGAATGCTAAAGTTTACCTTTGAGCAAAGTTGTGGGCTCTTAGCTTCCGTTAAATTAATGTGTCAGCCTTTTACTGCTACAACCTTTTTCATAAAAAAATCAACCTTTGATATTAAAGTGTAAGTGAGCATTTGACATGAAACGAAACATGAAAACGTACTCAAACCCTTCAGCATTGCTTCTGCATTGATTTTTAGATCATACAGTGTCAGCTTCACTCTAAAGTCAATAAGTGAATGGATAGACGACACAATCTCAGCAATACTGTATTTTGCTTAATTTGTGGCTAATTTACACATTTTTACAGTCTACAACCCGTTTAAACCGCAGTGACAGTAAAATGTTTGTACAATTTAAATCGTACAAATTCATGCGAAATCGCCACCTCGTAAAATAGTTACATTTTCCCATGTGATCGGGTTGGAATAGAAGCACCTAACAGGAACGAATTGAAATTTAGAATCTAGAAGGAGAATTCATATTAAAATCAGATCTCAAAGAAACATTGCTATTCTATTCGATTTATTTCTTCTTTAAAAAAAAAAAAAAATAGACCAAGACAAACGTTAAACGCTGTCTTGACAGCCTTGTTTTGAGTTCTTTTTTATTTACAGTATAGACCTTATGTAGCCCCACCCCTTTTCAGCGTTGCGCTTGTTGTCTTTTGTCTTCCGGTTTGTATCTCCACAATCGTATGTATTATGAGTGAACTGCTCGTTTTAAAGTCTTCCAGGTCTACTGACATATATATCTGCTTTAAACCCTACAATGCTCATGATAACTTTAACTCTACAATAAGTAAATCCACTTCACCAGCAAATTACTCTTGGACAACGATGTCATTGAATAGAGCGACCGCAAAAACAGAAGTTCTAAGACAAAATTCTAAGACAAAAGTTTCTTTGGAGATTAAGGTCTAAATGTTTGAAGTCTTTGTCTTTGAAAGTTGTATAAGCCTTAAGTATTTGCACTGATATACTGCATGTTAATATAGCACAACTTCTTGAAACAATATCTAGTATTAATACCACATCCGTAAAAAAAAAAAAGAAAGAAAAAAGGTACCCACCACACGGAGGGCAGAAGGCCACTTGATTCCTTTGATTGGCTGAGGGAGGAGCAGTTCAACCACAATGTTCTAATTTCTCATTGCATAGTGGTTTCCATGATTAGCGATTAGGGATCTAAAAAAAAAAATCAAGGGCAAAAAAGAGGTGCTTCATTACCGGTCCATTAGGAAAGGAGAAACAGATGGAGAAGAGGCAGCAGAGAGCATGAGGGAATCAGGAACAGGAGTTAACTGGAGCATGGTGAGAGGAGAAGAGCTTGAAACCAAATCCCATAACATGGTTGAAACAATGCAATGTGAAGAGAGCCAGAGGGGAATTCTGCATGATGTCAATTTCAACAGAGCATGTGCACTTTCACAGATCGCAAGGCTGTAGGAACAGAATGTAGACGGAAGCCTCTCTCCTTCCAAATCACCTGTGAATGCTTTACCCTAGTTCATTGAAAACAACATGGTTTTATCGATCTGAAACACCTGGAAGTGAGAGCGAGGGTTTTCCAGTCTGGCCTGCTTCCTTTGTCTTGAGCCATATCTATGAAACATGATGTGGCGTCTTCATACAACAAATCTGGATGGGTTTTCTTTCTTTCTTGCTCAAGTGAGTTGAGTAAGAGGTTTAGTATACAGCACTTACAGTTCAACGATTGGTGCCAGAATTTCCTGCTGGCCTTATGGCTTAGTGGAGCTTAGTCAAAACCAGATAAGCTAAATTGCTGATCAAGATGTTATGTTCTCCGCATGTCATTGAAATTCACTGTCCTTGACCTTTGAGCTCAAAACAGAAAGAAATCTTTTAGTGCAGTGAGTGTGTTTTTTTTAGTGTAAAAGGATTGACAAAATAATGCCAAAAAGTGAAAAATGACCATAAAGAGATATTCAGGGTTCGATACAAGATTAACGCTATACAGTTTGTGGCATTACCACATACGATCGTATTGATTCATCCCTTGTTTTACCTTTAATCAAGGTTACAGTAAGACGCATAAACAATGGAAATAAATGGGCCCAATTTCAAAACCGAAATGTGAAGCTTAAAATTTTACAAAACTATGTACATTCATTTTTCTGATTTGAAAACATTTATGATTTGAGACATAAAGCTTATTCTGATATTTTTACAGTTATTTTAACGTTCATTCTTAGCTCATGTTAACTAATGTGGTTAACTAATGAAATCTTATTGTAAAGTGTTACTGTAAAATTACCGTAAAACTTCAAATAATAGCCGAGTCCCAAATAGACGCCTGTCTCTTTTACATGCCTGGTGTGGCGACAGGTTTGGGTAAATAAAGGCCGGTCTCAAATAGAGGCCGGGTCTGTTTTTTAGTTTTGGGTTGTATTTAATCTTCTAAAACCCGTCGGAATGTCCGCTTTTTGGCGGCCGCCAAAATAAATTTTTGAACCTTGAGTGATGTAGAATAGAATGACTGTTGCGCTTGACCCGGCGCAAACGAGCAGAGAGAGAGCGCGCCCTGGCCGCGCGCGCGCACTCTCACGTCTTCAAACAACACGAGCGCTGTCTTGCTCTCGCTCCCTCGCGCATATTAATCAAAATCTATTGACACTATAGTAAAAGCTCGGAAGACCGCAGTTTCACGTGGAGCATTTGGAGATTTTTAGAGATTAGAGACTCTAGGAACAACATCTCAATGAACAACATCTCAACACTAAATTATAAAGGCCTGTCTCATATAGACGCCTGTCTCAAATACAAGCCGGTTCGACGATTTGGGAAAATAAAAGCCCGGGCTATTTTTGGAAGTTTTACGGTAGATAAGTTATATCCAATTTTACAATACACACACAGAAAAGATTAGCAAGCTTTTTTCTCCCGCAACACTAAAGTCACTTTAACACTCATTATTTGTCGTGTGGCCATACTTTTGAAGGATTTCACACTTCCATTGTAATCCAGTTTCCAGGATGAACAATTATAATTTAATTGTGATTCAATGTTAAGTTCCACGTGCTGCTGACCACATGGAGACATTTACTGCAAAACTGAATGGTGACAGTGTCATTGGATGAGACAACTCCAACCCTTTTGGATTGAATCCCAATGAACCTTTCCAATAACACAAAAAGAAACAGACTCTCATACTCTTCTTATCGCCATAATGTTCACCACAGGTGGCACTTTAATACCCAGTGTCAATCAAAGAGCCCTTATCTACAGCCATAATGGAGACCATACATCAGCGCCTTCATCAACCCAGACGTAGTGGATCTTGTAAAAGAATGGAGGTGTGGATAGTGTTCATGTTCTGAATGCTCACAAAGATCTTTACAACACGGTCCCTGTTCGATTTCAGAGATCTTTGATTTCAATTTAAGTGAGCTCTATGCAGCTCTACCTAACTATTGAGTCAGTCCTCTTATACTGTTATACAGGACATTTTGAGCTCGGCAAAATGTTTTCAACATTGATCATATTAATAAATGTTTCTTGAGCAACATTCTGAAGGATCATGTGACATTGAAAACTTGAGTAATGATGCCGAAAATGCAGCTTTTCCATCACAGGAATAAATTACACATTAATATTACAATACAGTAATAATACTGTATTGTAATAATGTTTCAGTTTTTACTGTATATTTGATTAATGACGGTACGGTAGTGTATATAACCTTATTGTTATTATTACCGTTATTAGTAGTAGTATTAATAATCAGTGAAGGATTGAACGTTAGTTTAAATGAGTGTTAACTGCATTTAGATTTTTTTCAACAAAATTTTCCACAAATTTCAATAACATAATTGCTCAAACAGGATGAAATGTTTTAGAGCAAACAACCAGCTAATACCACAAAACAACCACATTCCTCAAATGCTGTTTTCCCATCAAAATTGTCATTTAGTCATTAAAATCGTATTCTTCTTCTTCCACTTCTCCTCTGCTCTGCTTTTTTCCCCCTAATCTGTCTTTCTAATAAACCTGTCACTACTATGAATATCGTTGGCTCTTTAACAAATTGCTTAAATGGATAGTTCACTCAAAAGTGAAAATTCTGTCATCATTTACTCGCACTCAAGTTGTTCCAAACTTTTGTGACTTACTTTCTTCTGTTGAACACAAAATAATATATTTTGAAGAATGTCGGAAATCAGACAATTGACGGTAGCCATTGACGTAGTATTTTTTTTCTCCTCTGTGGAAGTCAATGACTAACTGTCTGACTGCCATTTTTGGGTGAACTATCCCTTTAAGTTCCTCATTTTGGATAAAGCATCTTCTAAATGCAAATGTAAAAACTGTATGTCTAATATTTTATATTGTATTTTAAAATGATGATGGGAGCATAAACATATACGGCATAACCGGCATGACCCTATTGATGTTTCACATGCACAGCCACTGCATGTGATAATAGCATGTTGGCTTTCCTCCATCTGTTTTGTCTGGTTGTCTTTGAGAAAGCATCATTGTACCCTCAGGCTGAGGCCTTTGTTTTGAGCGTGGAGAGAGGCCACTAATTGAGTCAGAAGTGCTGCGTGTGTGTTTGTATCTGCTAAGATCATGAGAGAGCTGGGTAATTTACATCAGTCAAAAGCTCGCCTATGAACACAGACCTGACGTAACCCCATCATCTCTCCCTGTCATCAGCGCTAGTCTAATTAGATCAACAACATTAAGAGTCTGCTAATATGAATCAAGATGATTCCTTTCGTTTTGATGTCTGCTGATTCACTCTGGTGCCTCTGCGTTCCCTTTGAAAGAAACTCGCTGTTTATTCTACACGCCAAACACAATATTCATTAGCAGCACAATGCTTCTTCAGTGTACAAGTGGCGTCTTTTATTAATGAAATAAATAATTATATATTTTTAAATAATCATTTATATGCACTCAGGATTGGCTTAATAGGAGTGGATGCATAAAATATTTGCTTACATGAGAGAACAAGGGATGAGGAGCCACGCTCACAGGTGCATCACACCTCTCTAATGCAGCCTCTCATTTCAATGACAGATTCTTGCTTTAAAACTTCTGGAGGGAACAATTCATGCCCTCATTAGCACAGCTGAGTAAATCTTTCTTGTTTAAACGCATTATAGCTTGTATCTCTTTCAGAACGGTTTTTTTTTTGTTTTTTTTGAGGAAAAGATAATATGCCTTTTGACGTGCCATGATTCATCTGATGTTTTAATGCTCTTTAACAGTGTTCCACTCGTTTGTTTAGTTGATGGCCTTAAAGTCACAGTCTCTCATCATAGGGGCCCTGATTAGCTGCAGAAATTAATATTTTTTTAGATATGTTAGCCTTTTTGTATTTTTTTTTTATTAGCCTACTGTTTATGATAGGTATGGACCGACATTTAAATTGTAGCTGATTCGATACTTTCATTTTATGGCCAATAACCGATAAATGATATTAAAATGATAAATGATATTCAAATTGTATACTATTTTTGTCTAAATACTATAAGCATTCTTTAATGTAAATTTAGGCATCTTAACATTGTAATGTCCAAAATAAGATATTCATATCAGATTAAAATAGTTAATTTAACAGTTAAATGATTAGTGTTAATAATGATGTTTAGTGAGCATTAGATGATGGCAAAGGTAATCTGAATGTGTAAATCAACATGCACAGCTTAATATCTAATATCAACTGCTGTATATAACAGATTTGTATATAAAAAAAATTACTTTGTTGCATATTGTTATATGCATATATTATATATGCATCTTTGTGAGCACATGTTGTCCACCAATGTCCTCACAAAGATGCATGCATTATCTGAAATCCCTGTCCATCTGGGGACATTATTTTGGCTTATATATTTTACATTTTATCAGCTTATATATATATATACAGTGAAGAAAATAAGTATTTGAACACCCTGCTATTTTGCAAGTTCTCCCACTTAGAAATCATGGAGGGGTCTGAAATTGTCATCGTTGGTGCATGTCCACTGTGAGAGACATAATCTAAAAAAAAAAATCCAGAAATCACAATGTATGATTTTTTAACTATTTATTTGTAAGATACAGCTGCAAATAAGTATTTGAACACCTGTCTATCAGCTAGAATTCTGACCCTCAAAGACCTGTTAGTCTGCCTTTAAAATGTCCACCTTCACTCCATTTATTATCCTAAATTAGATGCACCTGTTTGAGGTCGTTAGCTGCATAAAGACCCCTGTCCACCCCATACAATCAGTAAGAATCCAACTACTAACATGGCCAAGACCAAAGAGCTGTCCAAAGACACTAGAGACAAAATTGTACACCTCCACAAGGCTGGAAAGGGCTACGGGGAAATTGCCAAGCAGCTTGGTGAAAAAAGGTCCACTGTTGGAGCAATCATTAGAAAATGGAAGAAGCTAAACATGACTGTCAATCTCCCTCGGACTGGGGCTCCATGCAAGATCTCACCTCATGGGGTCTCAATGATCCTAAGAAAGGTGAGAAATCAGCCCAGAACTACACGGGAGGAGCTGGTCAATGACCTGAAAAGAGCTGGGACCACCGTTTCCAAGGTTACTGTTGGTAATACACTAAGATATCTTGGTTTGAAATCATGCATGGCACGGAAGGTTCCCCTGCTTAAAACAGCACATGTCAAGGCCCGTCTCAAGTTTGCCAATGACCATTTGGATGATCCAGAGGAGTCATGGGAGAAAGTCATGTGGTCAGATGAGACCAAAATAGAACTTTTTGGTCATAATTCCACTAACCGTGTTTGGAGGAAGAAGAATGATGAGTACCATCCCAAGAACACCATCCCTACTGTGAAGCATGGGGGTGGTAGCATCATGCTTTGGGGGTGTTTTTCTGCACATGGGACAGGGCGACTGCACTGTAATAAGGAGAGGATGACCGGGGCCATGTATTGCGAGATTTTGGGGAACAACCTCCTTCCCTCAGTTAGAGCATTGAAGATGGGTCGAGGCTGGGTCTTCCAACATGACAATGACCCGAAGCACACAGCCAGGATAACCAAGGAGTGGCTCTGTAAAAAGCATATCAAGGTTCTGGCGTGGCCTAGCCAGTCTCCAGACCTAAACCCAATAGAGAATCTTTGGAGGGAGCTCAAACTCCGTGTTTCTCAGCGACAGCCCAGAAACCTGACTGATCTAGAGATGATCTGTGTGGAGGAGTGGGCCAAAATCCCTCCTGCAGTGTGTGCAAACCTGGTGAAAAACTACAGGAAACGTTTGACCTCTGTCATTGCAAACAAAGGCTACTGTACCAAATATTAACATTGATTTTCTCAGGTGTTCAAATACTTATTTGCAGCTGTATCTTATAAATAAATAGTTAAAAAATCATACATTGTGATTTCTGGATTTTCTTTTTTAGATTATGTTTCTCACAGTGGACATGCACCTACGATGACAATTTCAGACCCCTCCATGATTTCTAAGTGGGAGAACTTGCAAAATAGCAGGGTGTTCAAATACTTATTTTCTTCACTGTGTATATATATATATATATATGGAGTTCAGATGCAAAAGCCTCTAAGTGCCATCTGAAATTTTCTTCTAGAATGATCATTTTTATCAAGCTTGTTTATTTAAGTTCAATAATTTCACTTAAATGACAATTATTAGGTCATTTTCATAGCCATTTAAGTGAAATTACTGAACTTAAATATACGAGCTTGATAAAAATGATCATTCTGGAAGAAAATTCCATATGGCACTTAGAGGCTTTTGCATCTGAACTCTTCATATATATATAATTAAACTGTAGGGTAGGGTTAGTGTAAGGGTATAGAATATATAGTTTTACAGTATAAAAATCATTGTCTATAGAAAGTCCCTACAAAACATGATAGATAGATAGATAGATAGATAGATAGATAGATAGATAGATAGATAGATAGATAGATAGATAGATAGATAGTATTTAGGTTAATTAGTTAGCCTATAATTAACACTCATATAAACACCTTCTGTTCAGTTCTGTTTCGCTCCGTCTTGCTACTTTTAATGCAAGAACGTGTCCTATGTTAAAAGACCATGAGACATCTGTGCCCAGGGCATGTCAACGGCATAATCCGTCTCTGGCTATAGCAAGAAAGCAAATATAACCAGTCACGAGTTTGCATTCCTCTGAAGCCATATTCAGAAGGGATTAGTTTTATATGGGTAGGTGGGCTCATGTAATAATTACCAAAGCGTTTCACAGACTGCACGCTCCAGTGCCGGTAATTACAGCATCCTTTACCTTCTATAATATGTCCTGAAGAAATAACAGGTAAGAGCAGTCTCTTGTGAATTGACATTGTGTTGAAACCCTGTGAGATTAATCTCCATGGCCCCTGTCTAGCCCGTATGGCCTGTGACTTTTTTAGGCACTCCAAGTGTCTCAAGTGGACATTGACTGATGAGAAGACACTAGAAAATGAAAAGATGCACTTCAAATCTTCTCACAGGGACAACACTGACCGTTGAGTATAGATTTATGGGGGTTTACTAGCATATTTGTGAAGTATGGTGTTTTTGTATTGAGTGCTTGTTATTGCATGTTATTGATGTTAATCTTGTTTAGTACCAAGACTAAATTTAATAAAATAAAACTATAACATTGTGAGATTTCATTACCATTCATAATAATAATAATGTAATCATGTAATGATTACTCCAGTTTTCCAGTGTCACATGATCCTTCAGAAATCATTCTAATAATCTGGTGCTCAAGAAACATTTGTATTTTTATCATTATTAATGCTAAAAAATATTTTTTGATGCATATGAAGTTCAAAAGGACAGCATTTCTCTGAAATCGAAATATTTAGTAACATATTATAAATGCATTTACTCTCACTTTTAATCAGTTGAATGCGTCCTTGCTGAATAAAAAAATATTGATTTCTTTAATTAAAAAAAACAATGTACTGACTCCAATCTAGTGTTATACAATATTCATAGAATAATATTATTATTATTATTATAAACTTGACACAACACAAATATGTATTAAAATAAAAACAACATTAGAACAAGAGTAAGACAAATGTATGCCCATGTGAGACAACTTAAATATGCACATACATTTGCAAATTGTACAGAATAATTAGTCAATATGCCCATTTTCTCTATATATTGTAAACAGTTTCTCTACATATTAACAAAAGACTTGATTCCTTACACGGCTGGGTATAGAAAATCGTGCTTCCCCACAGTTTATGCCACATTCAGTCAAATTCATTAGTGAACACTAGTGAATCTCTGTTGGGGATTGGCCTTACTGTGCCTTTCAGTAAACCACTTAACCTCCCTTCAATAATTATCCACTCACTTAAGACAAGTCATTATTTAAATGCTGCTCACAGCAAAAAGGCTCTGAATGGACTACAGGGGGCTAATTTGAGAAAAGGGGGACATGTTAGTGGGGAATGTAAACTTTCCCACGATCAGGGATGATTTTGCCACAAATGAAGCGAGCCCGGCTCCCCTTTAAGGCTTTGAAGACTTTTCTTCCATGAAAGGCCCTGAAAGGTTTGATATGTAATGAATTGAGTTTGGTGGATTAATTTAATTGACTTTTATACCCTCTAATTTGGTCCAAAATCACGGCAACTCAAAATAATGATGAGCTCAAAATGGGGAAATTCCCTCAGATTGGGCCTCCAGGTACCGGCTCCATCGATAAATTAGCGTCTGAATGAAAAGTGGCTCCCGGGCCTCCTCTCTGGCCCGCGTCAAGGAAAATGAATTAAAGAGGACTATACGTGTGTCTTTCCGCTTTAATGTCATTCCCCTCCAACTTCTTCCCTCCTTTCCTCTTCTAATTTAATTCTGCTAAAATCCAATCAGAATCATTTGACATTAAAATTGAGTCTCAAAGGGAAACCGAGACAGAGAACTGTGGAAAAGCCAGTAAAACGGAGGATAACGCTCCTTCCCTTTCATCCACGCCAGACTCTTTTCATTAGCACTCTACAGTTAGGAGCGAATCGGCCGGGATGGAGCAGTGTGGCGGCGCGAGGCCTGGGGTGTATGACAAACCATCCTAATGAAAAGTCACAGTCACTGTAGCAGGCTGACACAGCGACCCGGCATATAATTACGCCTTAAATAATAAATGTCTAAGCGTACATTTTTATACCCTGCGAGTCTCTTTTACAATGGCTGGCCTGAATGTTCTTGGTTCAGAGAGAGAGAGAGAGAGAGGGTCTGGTTTATTTCGATTGTCCTGGTTTGGTTAGTTATAGCTCCACTGGCTCATTTTTGCTGGATCGTGATGAATAAGCTAAGCGCAATGACACTGCCTCAGCGGTGCGAAAATATAATCAGGTAGAAAGACGTATCATATTACTCACACTTCCATAGGAAAATAATTTACACGTCCAACATCACATGCTAATGCGCGTGATTTACTTCCCTCCTCCCGCTGAGCTCCGAGATCTTGCCTCTGTTGGTAGTGTTGTAACCCACTTTTCAATTATCCATGTTTCTTTTTCTCTGTTTTGGGGGAGTTATTCTGTGAAGAGCAAATTAGGCTGTGTGTGTGTGTGTGTAAGTCAATATTTATTTATTCAACTAAAAACAATCCCCACATAAAACGAAACAAACGGTCTTAATAGCAAATTATGTGTAATTGAAAAAGAATGTAAAAAAAAGCATAACTCTAAAAATGGTATGGTACCTTTAGTTAATGCACTTGGTATAATGGACTAACAATGAACAATATTTGTGTTACTCTTTATTTATTAATACGTTTATCATTTATAATGCATTCAATAATAAATATTATGTTCAGAAATAAAAAATAATTAACTTAAACCTTGATTAATAAATGCTGCAGTACTGTTCATGTTTGGTTTAACTTTTGCATTCAGGAATTGTTCATATCCTGGGTCTTCCAAACTTTATAATGGGAGTGAATGGTACCTTAGATTTCGAAGCCCAAAAAGTGCATCCATTCATCATAAAAGTGATCCATACGGCTCCAGGGGGTTAAGAAATGCCTTCTGAAGCGAATGAATGCGTTGTTGTAATAAATATATACATTTTAGGTGTCTCACCTAAGCTTACATCGACATCCATCATGCATCATATGTCGGGTCAAATGTCACTCTTCCGCCACTTTTATCACTTTTATGATAGATGGACGCGTTTTTTGGGGGCTTCAAAATCTAGAGCACCATTCAATCCCATTATAAAGCTTGGAAGAGCCAAGATATTTTTTTTATATAACTCCGATTGTGTTTGGCAGAAAGAAGAAAGTCACATACACCTAGGATGAGTAAGTGATGGGATAATTTAAATTTTTGGGTGAACTATAATAATAATAATTTGTTACATTTATATAGCGCTTTTTCTGGGACCTCAAAGCGCTTTACATGGAGGGGGGAATCTCCTCAACCACCACCAATTTGCAGCATCCACCTGGATGATGCGACGGCAGCCATATTGCGCCAGTATGCCCACCACACACCAGCTTACTGGTGAACTATCCCTTTAAATATCTTTAACATTATGGTAAAGTTTTTCAAAAAGAAAGAAAGATTAATCTGTAAAATCTAGTTCCTACATTTTTTTTTTTTTTTTTTTTTTTTGCAGGCCTTGTGACAACTGACAGAACATTACACCTCTATTGTTATCAATGGGTCATTTCACACAGCAGTTGATCATCATGCAACAGTTTCCATGACTAACTGCTTTCCCCTCGTTTCTAATACCCAAAATTGGGAATAAAATGCCTTTCACCAATGAGTAAAAAGCATATAGCATAATACCTCCCCTCGTGTTTTAACATTCAACACACAAACACAAGGTAAGGTATTTGCATATAATTTTTTCATAATAATTCTTAAAACAAAGATAAATTGTGACTTTAATCTCCTGAGACACATTTGAATTAAAGTTATGGTGCTTTGCAGTGCAACATTGGTTGCCACCTGTGTGGGATAAACAGCTGCCAGTCAACATTTATTGGCAGCTGTCATCAGCGATTTAACAGTGTACAGAACGATTCACGGAGTGAAAAAGGAATTCATTTGAAGTTGAGAATCCTTTAAAATATTATATGGCCTGGTTTAACAGACATGGTTTAGATTAAGCCAGGATTGGGATTAAGTTCAATTAGGACATTCAAGTAGCTTCTATAAGCATGCATTAGAAAAAAAGAAACATTACTGGTGTGCATCTTGAGACAAAACAATGGCATATTTTAAGATTTGTCAGCACAAGTTGCTTTCAGTTACTTAAAACATGCATTTTAATCTGGGACTAGGGGGGTCCTAAAAATTAGGCTGTTTTTTTATTGTTTTCAACAGAGAAATGCATTATTTGACAGTTACCCGCTTGAAAAGTTACAAAAAGAAGTGAATAGTATTCGGCTGATCATGTGATTCACCCATGAGGCGAACGGCTCTGTGTAAAATAAATCAGCTTTTAGATTACTGACATGAATGGAGTGTTCATTTCATATATATATATAATGTTTTTATATTGTAACATATTTTTTTATATTTTATCTATATGTGACTTTGCAACTACATGTCAGCTAACTCTCACTTGAATATTAGTAGACTATCTGCTTATTATCTGCTACTTTATTTTGGTCCCCAACAAACATTCTACTGACTACAAGTAACTTTGCAAGTACATATCAACTTATTCTACTAACCCTAACCTAACTGTCTTCTAATGACAGTTAGTTGACATGCAGTTGTAAAGATTCTTCTAGTTAGTAGAATGTCTAAAGTGGACTATCGAAATAAAGTTGAACCCATATTTCATTATTTATTTTTTTAAATGATATTAATTTATTAGTGTTAAACTTTTTAATGAGGGGAAAATGACTAAGTGCACCTTTAAGTCTCTGTGTCATGTTTCTAATTAAGTCACTTCATGATGTAGTTCACTTAATAATAAGTTGTTCAGTACAGAATTATACACACTGCATAGGTTTAATGAACATTTGTGAAATCCCTAGAAAAATTTGGCTGTCAGCCTCCTTTATAAGCAAACTTTGTGTGTACAGAACAGAATTAGGCGCTCAGAAGAGGAGCGACAACCACGTTTAGCTGCAGGCTGTCTGTGGTCAGTCATCACAGACTCAGACTGCGCACAGATCATAAAAGGATAAGTTTAATGAACTGAACTGGGATGAAAAATTCTGAAATTCAAGTAGGAACTCTGTGTATGTGTGCTCATGTAATATTCAGGTCTTTTCTGTGCTGCTATTGAAATGCGCCCATGAAGCCAGCGGTTTAGACGTGCCTCTTCATTCTCCCGCCCCTGTCTTTTTTTCCCTCAGCCTTCTTGGCTTCATTCACGCTCTGCAAACCCACTCGGTCATCCATTCATTCTCCTAGAGTACACAAGCACGCTCTAACACACTCCAATACACACTTCCTTTCCCTTGTCAAAGTCTGCTGTTGTCTTATACACTCCGTCTCTCTCTCACACATTCTTCATTTGGCCTCTTTCTGGGTCATCATCCTCAAAGCCAGCAGTCTATTAATGTTATTAAAAATATATCACCAGATGCTGAGGCCCATCTTTCAGCTCTCTTGATCTGTAGTTTTTATCATATTTTCTAACATGAGCAGAGCTTCTCTACCAAAGTCTTTGTCCCTTGTGAGCTGTAGGAGTGTCAAGAAGAACAGTATCTCCACACTTCTTGTGATTTATTTTCTCCCGTGAGATCTCTACTAATGTTTGTAGCTTGCCAAAGTATCAAAAGTGAAGTAATGCATGGATTACGGAATGTAACAATGCTGGCAGACCATTTAAGAGGTGAAGCCACCACCATATTTGAAGTTTTCATTAGAGACTGAACAATTTAGAATGCAGCCTTGGTGAGCCTAAAGGACAAAAAAAAACAGTATATTAATTTCACTTAGGCATACCTACAAATTCCCAGATCGACAGTAGCTGACGGATAGTCAGAAATGAATGAAAGATAACGTCCCGGGTTACGTATGTAACCCTAGTTCCCTGAAGGAACGAGACGCTGCGTGAAAACGCTGCGGGAACGCTTCTAGCGTTGTGCGTCTTGAAGCATAGTATGGAATCAGCCAAAGGCGAGACGGAACGTCACGAGTGACGTCATCGACCAGGAAACTATAAAGCACACCCATGAACACAATGGCGACAGCTTCTGGAAAAGTCTGAAGCAAGTCGATCAAGGGAATGCTGGGAGTATGGCAACGACACGCAGCGTCTCGTTCCTTCAGGGAACTAGGGTTACATACGTAACCCGGGACGTTCCCTATCAGGAACATCGAGCTGCGTGAAAACGCTGCGGGAACGCTAATACCCACGTCGCCATAAGAGCAAGTGACCGACTGTGTGAATCAAGGATTAAATTCAGCCGAAAGCACCTGCGCCCCAGGAGTGGAGCTAAGGTCTAGGTCATAAAACCTGACGAAAGTATGCGGTGAGGACCAGCCTGCCGCATCACACACGTCATGAAGAGAAACTCCTGACAATAAGGCTTTGGAAGCCACCATACTCCTGGTAGAGTGAGCTCGGACAGTCAAAGGTGAAGGCTGACCAGCCGACTCATAAGCAAGTGAGATGGCCTCGACCACCCACTTGCTCATCCTCTGCTTAGACACTGGAGACCCCTTCTTAGGTGGTCCAAAACAAACAAACAACTGTTTTGATTTCCTCCACAGGGCAGCTCTGTGGACATAAGTATCTAGAGCCCGGAAGGGCAGAGCAGATTGAGTTTTTCCTGATCAGACGATGTAAAGCAGAAGGCCTGCAGAACTATAGGTCTGGCCACATAGGTAGGAACCTTAGGGACATAACCTGGCCTGGGGTGGAGAAAGGCCTTCACCATCCCAGGCGAAAATTCCAAACACGAAGGAGCAACCGAGAGAGCCTGAATATCTCAGATTCTCTTAAGAGAAGAAATAGCAAGGAGAAAAATAGTCCTTAAAGTAACAAACTTTTCAGAAACTTCTTCAATAGGCTCAAAAGGAGCTAGGGAAAGACCTTCTAGAACGATGACCAAGTCCCATGCTGGCACCCTCGTGCGGACTACAGGCCTCAGCCTCAAAGTACCACGAAGGAAGCGAGTTATAAACGGGTGTCTCCCCACAGAGACTCCACTGAAAGGGACATGGTAAGCAGCAAGTGCCGCCACATACACCTTTAGTGTGGAGGGGGATAACCCTGAGGAGAAATGCTCCTGCGGGAACTCCAGCACTGCACCCACTGGGCAGTTAACTGGGTCCAACAGGTGTTCTCCACACCAAGAAGTGAAGAGCCTCCACTTCAAGGCGTATAACTTCCTTGTGGAAGGAGCTCTGGAGTGAAGGATGGTCTCAACAACCTCGGTTGAGAGACCAGCACCTACGAGCTGGGCCCCCTCAGAGGCCAAGCCCATAGCTTCCACAACTCTGGGCGGGGGTGATAAATCAACCCGCTCGCCTGAGAGAGAAGGTCCCTCCTGATCGGAATCTCCAGAGGAGAACCGTCGAGGAGAGATATAAGGTCCGCAAACCAAACTCGGGCCGGCCAGTACGGGGCTACCAATAGTAGACTGACCCCGTCCTGGCGAACCCTCTCCAGAACTCCTGGGAGCAGAGCAATCGGGGGAAAGGCGTACAGGTGTGACCTCGGCCACACCTGTACCATAGCATCCAACCCCAGAGGGACTGGATAACTGAGAGAGAACCACAGTGGACAGTGTGATGTCTCCCTGGATGCAAATAGGTCCACCTCGGCGTGACCGTACTGCATCCACAGGAGCTCCACCACCTCGGGGTGGAGTCTCCATTCCCCGGGCCTCGGCCCCTGCCTCGACAGGATGTCCGCTCCCTGATTTAGATACCCCGGAAGATAAATCGCCCTCAATGAAAGGAACTTCCCCTGGGTCCATAGAAGGATCTGGCGAGCCAGATTGTATAACGGGCGAGAGCGCAGACCCCCCTGATGGTTTATGTAAGAGACCACCGATGTATTGTCGGACCGGACAAGAACATGATGACCTCTCAGGTCTGGTAGGAAGTGTTTCAGAGCCTGAAACACAGCCAACATCTCTAGACAATTTATATGCCATAATCGATGATGGTCCTGCCACAGACCCTGGGCTGGGCGACCACTCATGAACGCCCCCCAGCCTGTGAGGGAAGCATCTGTCGTTAGCGTTACACGACGACAAAGAGCTCCCAGCACAGGTCCCTGGGACAGAAAACAAGGATCCCTCCACATGACCAGAGCACGTAGGCAGCGCCACGTAACTTTGATCGTGCGGAGGGGGTTTCCCCTCAGGGAGAACCCCTTGGTTCTGAGCCACCACTGTAATGGTCTCATGTACAACAGGCCGCAGGGAATAACATTGGACACTGCTGCCATCAGACCCAGCAGTCTCTGGAACTGCTTCACAGTGAGCAACTGGCCTAGCTTTACTCGTTTTACGGCTGAGAGAATTGAAGTGATGCGGGCCGGCGACAGGCACGCCCGCATTGCTACTGAATCCCAAAATGCCCCCAGAAAAGATGTCTTCTGTGATGGAGATAGAACACTCTTCTTGGCATTCAGCCTCAACCCCAGTTTCTTTATGTGCGCGAGGACGACATCTCGATGCCGAACCGCTTGTTGTTGCGATTGAGCTAGAATCACCCAATCGTCTATGTAGTTCAATATACGAATGCCCTGGAGTCGCAGTGGAACTATATAGCGCTGCATCCATGCATTTCGTGAACGTGCGGGGAGATAGAGCTAGACCGAATGGAAGAACACGATATTGGTACGCTTCGCCCCCGAAAGCGAACCTCAGGAACTTCCTGTGTTGCGGAAGGATGGAAATGTGGAAGTATGCGTCCTTCAGATCTATCGTGACAAACCAGTCCTTGGACCTGATTTGTGACACGATTTGCTTTAGCGTGAGCATCTTGAACTTGAGCTTGGCTACAGCACGGTTTAATAGGCGCAGATCTAAAATTGGACGCAACCCCCCATCCTTCTTTGGAACGATGAAATATCGGCTGTAATAACCTGACTCCTTGCTGGGAGGAGGAACCCGTTCTATAGCCTCCTTTTGAAGGAGTGTTTTCACCTCCTGTTCCAATACCAGAGCCTGCTCGGGGCCCACCACGGTGGGCAGGACCCCGTTGAATCGAGGAGGAGGAGATCTGAACTGAATGGCATAACCCCTCTCTATCGACTGCAGAACCCACTGAGATACTTTTGGAAGACTTTTCCACTCTGCCAGAAAATCTACTAAGGGTACCAGCCTCTCGAGGCTGGCCTCTGGAATATTTTGAGCAGCAGACACAGCGCCCTGTAACAGCGCACCGGCAGGGAACAACTGGTCTAACTGCCCTAAGCCCCTCCTCAGAGGGGGCGAGCGTCCCTCGGGAAAACACTCGCTGGGCCCGTCTACGCCCCGTCTTAAAGGCGGGGTTGGCAGAAGGGACCCCTGAGGGCACCGTGAGAGGACGGGCACCGTCTGATGCGGTGAACACCTTTCTCTCACGGTAGGGACCACCCTCAGCATCCTTAGACGAAGCCTTCTTGGCCATAATGACTGTCCTCAGATCAGTCTTATGGCCAGAAGACCTCGGTTGAGAGTGTCACGCCTGGTCCCACTGCAGGGGGAGCACAAGACGCGACACTCTGTAGAGGGAGCGAGCGTCCCTCGGGAAGCGCTCGCTGGGCCCGTCTACGCCCCGACGCGAAGGCGGGGTTGGCAGAAGGGACCCCTGAGGGCACCGTGAGAGAATGGGCACCGTCAGATGCAGTGAACACCTTTCTCTCACGGTGGGGACCACCCTCAGCATCCTGACACCGGTGGTGTCAGAACTACTTTTTTTTTTTTTTTTTTTTTAGATGAAGCCACTTGGCTATAATGACTGTCCTCAGATCAGTTTAACCCCCGAAAACTTCATCTGAGAGTGTCGCGTCTGGTTCCACTATTTTGCAGGGGAGCACAAGACGCGACGCTCTGATTTTATTGCGCCCATGCGAGGAGCTTATCGACAGTCAGGACTGACCCGCCCATCAGTCCCTGTCTTTAAACGCCGGTGCCTTAAAAGACGAATTCGTTTCAGCGGAGAGATGGCAGTAGGCATCTCTCCAGCTTTTCTAGGCATCGCCTCATAACCGTAAATAAGCCTCAGCAGTATTAAAATATTTTTTGTAGAGATCTGATGGCTAAAAATACAGTATGAAATCGTTTTCTTCCAGGACTTCGACACCTCGGTGTGGAGATCCGGAAAAATGGTAGGCACCTTCGTGGAGGTTGCACTCGGGAAGGCAAACATAGTTTATACAATATATTTTTATATAAAAAACTCCTGCCAAACTGCTGACCACTCAATGTTTAATTTTTCTACAGCATGAGTTAGCACCTCCATAAGCTCCTCATTTATTTCTGTTCAGGGGAATGAGTCCTCATAATCCCCTTATTTTATAATAATTTATGTAATATTATTATTATTATATTTTTAATAGCAACAACATTCAGCTCCTCAGAACTGGATAGTTGCAATATTAATGCCACAGCCTGGGCAGAAGAAACCGCAGAGCGTGCTTCCAACCCTAAACTGAGGCACTGAATCTAACAGTTAAAGGCTGAGATAGGGCGAGGCCCGTCTCAAACCCCGCTGTCAGATTCACCCGCGATCCCCACGACACGCGCCGCCGCGCTGCCTCGACAGACGCGGGACCCGAGCCGCGGGGAGCGCGAGCCGAACCACTCTCCTCAAAGAGTGATCGGCGGGAGCAGAGCGTTCTTTGGAAAACGCTCGCAATGCTCACAATCAGCCCCCTCGAGAGCTGACCGGGCATGCTGTACTCCCAAACAAACAACACACAGATCGTGTAAATCCCCACCCGTGAAATAACGAGTACAGGGGGGAACACACACTTTCTGTAATGCTGCTCGCTTAGATATGTGAATACATATATATAGCCATTTTTTTTTTTTTTTTTTTTAAGTGAAAAACTCCTGCCTAGCAATCACTAAAGACAGACAAAAAAACACTGGGACAGATTCACACACAAATCGCTTGCTGAAGACAACAGAAGCTGTCGCCATTGTGTTCATGGGTGTGCTTTATAGTTTCCTGGTCGATGACGTCACTCGTGACGTTCCGTCTCGCCTTTGGCTGATTCCATACTATGCTTCAAGACGCACAACGCTAGAAGCGTTCCCGCAGCGTTTTCACGCAGCTCGATGTTCCTGATAGGGAACTGTTTTGAGAGGAAGGCTGACAGTGATCGGTAGAGAGGGAAATCCGCAATATAGCGTTAAATCTGGACATGTCTAACATGTTACATTTGAGTTAGTGTATTTGTGTAAAGTGGAATGATACAATACAATGTGTTCACTTGAATTCAACATTTTTGTAAGCTTATTCGGTAGAAAGCTAGAGAAAATCAATACATTATTGACAATGTTCATTGTTTAAAGGATTTTGTAAGTTGGTTTTGATGGTTGACATGACAGTTTTGAATTTGGAGAGTAGACAAATAGATTCGATCTCCAGATCAATACATCTTCGATAGGATGTGTGTAAATAAATATTTATCAAAACAGTAAAAAGAATACTGTACAGCACAGGTCTCGATTCTAAGTTGTTGTTATTCTACATGCCCAATTCACAGGTTTTTAATTTAATTTATTTATTTGTTTATTTAATGTATATGTAGATACTGCTATGAGTGTCAGACATTTAGGGGAAATATGCAGGATGTGATCTGTGGAAAGTTAAATGCAATCTGATTTCATTATTTTCACTTTGACATATACTATAAGTTCTGTACTATGTCTTTTGGCTGAACTGTCAGATGTGATCTGCATTGTCTATCGGGCTGTTTATTTTGTCCTTGCTGTGTGCTTTTGTTTGGGACTGGAGTCATTTTCTCTCTGTTGTGATTGGTGTAGCAGGACTCTCCTAATTGGCAATTAACAGCGCTCACAAAGCAATCAAGCACCAGTGAGCCAGATGCAAAGGATGAAAATTAGCTTGTTTATAATTTATTGGGCTTAACTTTAGATCTATTTTGGAGAAGAGACATTATAATGAGGCAAATTGTAGTAAGTAAAAAAAAAACTTAAAAAAAACCCAACTAATTCTTATATGTGATTATGCAGTACTGTATTCCTGGATGCAATCTGTGTTTTTTGGGGATTAATTTTGTGCCATTATAACCTTGTGAAGATTTTTAATTTTCTCCCTTTTTTTCCTATATCCCCCTTTTTTAGAAAAAAAAAATCCACTTTGAAGTTATTTTTAATTGCTTCTTGAACAGATAATGAAGCAACAGTCATTAAACGTGGTCATATTAGCAGAATTCAACCTCACTTGCTGATCTTTTAACACTGGATCAACTCCATTAAATTGAGACATTTCATTTTAACTGTCCCCTCACACTTATAATTAGCCTAACACATTTTCTAAACAAATTCCAGAATATTTCTGCACTAATCATGTGTCCCCCATGTTGCTAAAAATTATGCCGAAAATTCCGCTTTGCATCACATGAATAAATTATATATATATATATATATATATATATATATATATATATATATATAATAATATTTCACAATATTGCTATTTTTACTGTATTCTTATCAAATATACACAGCCTTGGTGAGCATAAGAGACTTCCTTCATTAACATGCAGCGGAAAAGAACTTCTCCATATTTTGCATTAAATATGAAATTGTGATAGCAGCCATCAGTGACCACTGCCGACTTTAAACTAAACAGATATTTTTTTGTGTACCCACCAATTGTGCGCCTGTCGTATGGAGTGGGAGAAACCATCAAAAACACTTGACAAACTCACACAAACAACTTGGCAACTTGTCGCAGCGATCAGTCACATCGGCGTTTGTGGGTGTTAGAGTGGCCACAAATCTCATTTCCCATTTTCTCTCCTCATACGGTCGTGTCAAGATACCAATTGTAACTTCAAATGGCCTCTCTTGAGCACAGGGACACAGGTGGAATGAAATTAGTGAAGAGAGGATTGCCTGCCCTCAAACTAGGGAGAAATGTCCACTCCCCTCCCCTTCCCCCACATCTGATTTCTGAAATCATCTCTGATTACTGCAGAGAAACATACTATGATTGTGGAACCAGTTAAAGGGATAGTTCACCCAAAAATGAAAATTCTGTCAGTAATTACTCACACTCATGTTGTTCCAACCCCGTAATACTTTCGTTCATCTTGGGAACATGAATTAAGATATTTTTGATTAAATCTGAGAGCTGGATCACTTCTCCATAGGCTTCTAAGGGATTGAAACTTGTTCCCAAGAAAAGTTAATAAAGACATCGTTAAAATAGTCCAAGTGACTACAGTGGCTCAATCTTAAGTTTATCAAGCGACGAGAATACATTTTGTGCGCAAACAAAACTAAAATATCAACTTTATTGAACTATTCCTTTCCTTCTCGGTCGGCCTCGAGATAGTTCTCGTAGTAAAACTGCATATCGCTTCTGTGGTGTACGTCACACGCATCACACACATGACCAGTGTCGGCCAATAGTGAGCCTGTGTGTGACGTACGCCCTACGCTATCACACTACGTTAACGGACTAGAGGCCAACAGAGATGGAAACGAATAGTTGAAATAAAGTCGTTATTTTTGTTTGTTTTTGTGCACAAAAAGTATTCCTGTCGCTTGATAAATTTAAGATTGAGCCACTGTAGTCACTTGGACTATTTTAACGATGTCTTTAATAACTTTTTGGGGGAAACAAGTTTCAATCCCTTAGAAGCCTATGGAGGAGTGATCCAGCTCTCAGATTTAATCAAAAATATCTTAATTCGTGTTCCCAAGATGAACGAAAGTATTACGGGGTTGGAACAACATGAGGGTAAGTAATTACTGACAGAATTTTCCTTTTTGGGTGAACTAATCCTTTAACTAAGGCTACATTTGCACGTGGCCGGCTATTTTCATAAATTTACATTTCACCCTCTCGTTTTCAAAAATAACATTGTGCACACCTGTCAGTTTTCAGAAAAGTGTTGGTTTACATGAACCCGTGTATTAATGCCGTCAAGAGCATGCCAAACCTGTAGGTGGCAGTGTGACGAGAAGCTCAAGCCCACGTTAGCCAATTGGAATCCTGAAAATAGCAACAACAGCAACGAATCACTTCCTCTTTCTCTTTCAAAAGAGGTCGCACTTTTGACGCAGGTGTAAGTTCTGTCGCACACTGTGACGTCGGCTGCCTAAAATTCAGTTTTTCTCAGTTTACGTGCAAACAAAGTTTTCCAAAATCTCCACTCTGGCCAGAGTTTTTAGAAAGAATTGTTTTCAGAGGCAAATTCTCCGTTTGCGTGTAAACGAAGGGCACAAACGAAGGGAAATGTCTCTGTTTTTCAAAATAACCATGTACGTGTAAACGGGGCCTAATAGTTTTCCAAATTGGCTGTGGAAACTTGTAGACTCAAAAAGAGGCGTGACATTAATCCAGAGACCGCAAATGGGTCGTATATCACTGGGACAGAACAGCAGATGAGAGTACAGTAGCATGTATAGGGTATAGACAGCTTGATAAGGAAATAGAAAAGGAAAAGCTATAGATGGAGTAATTAGCATGAGGAATGATAGGATGGAAGAAATGCAAATAGGGGAACGCACAGCATGTATCTCACAGTGGGCAAATTATATATTCATTTTCTATCTAACGATGCCGTAATGGAAATATATTATGTCATCATCATTATGCCCGGATGGAACATTAATGTATTCATTCATTCATTTATTCATGCATCCATTCTGATTTTCTACACTGATTTTATTATTATGTGGAATTTAAAAATTGTAGATTCCATTCATACAACCTATATTTTTCCTGTTGAAATATTACTGTTTTGTGTATTCTCACTGGATAAGAATAATACTCTGACCACTGCTTAACACTCTAAATGCGCTCAATGAATATGGAGTTATTCTTTTGTGTTAATAAATTCACACAGTGTTTGCCAATAACCAAACATTAACACAGAGTTCAAATGGAATGCCAAGGGGAAAAGAAAATGATTACACCCATTTGCAGACTCTTTAGATTCTGATTTAAATTAATAAAAACCATCTGTAGTAAAGAGATAATTCGTGTTACAATGAAAACTAGTCTATGCAATGTTTCTCTAGAGACTAAAGCGTCTTACTGATTCTTTCTGTAACCTTCATTTTTCACCTTTGCTCTCATTGACTTATCTCCTTATAAACTCAATGTAAAAGTTCCCCTGTCACCAAAGGGAACTCGAGCGAAACCGTTTAACCCTAGGATGCTCCAGCAAGTGCACTTCAGTCACGGTCAATGGAGTCTGCTAAATGACAGATAAGCAGTTAAAGTCTAAATAAATTGTTAAGATATATTACACTGAATACATATACAATATGTTTTTAGTTGTTGTTATTAAAATTGTGTATATTTGGATGGGTGAATGGATGGATGGATGGATGGAGGGAAGGAGGGATGCATTTACTCAAACTCACTCTCTAAGGGTGTTAAGGGACTACGGGTGGAAAATAGCACTTGTGCTACAACCTGGCACAATGCATCTCTCCTTGTTTTTATACAAGATTAATGTTAATTTGTGCATTGTCCCTGTTTAAATAAATGAAATCAAAAAAAAAAAAAAGGGCTGTTTACATGACACCGTTTTCAACTGCATACGGAAAACTTTTTATGTGTTTTGGCCGTTCGTTTACACGACAACTGCGTTTTGGGTGACTGAAATTGCAAACTTTTGAAAACGGTTTTCAAAGGGCAAGTTTTTGAAAAACGGTCTCTGTGTAAACAACAAAAAAGCATAGACAGTAAGAAGTGGACAGAGCTATCTCATTGGAACTCAGTTGAGACAATTGAAGGCCATTTTTGGTGATTTTTTTTTTAGCACTTCCGCTCCTGACGCGCAGACTCAGACTAAGCTTGATGACGTGAGCAACCTGTCTGACAGATGTAAATCTTCTAGTAGCTGTACGTGAAAACTGCCAACGTTAATCTTGCAGAGACGGCGAGCTTGAGCAAAGAGTTCTTTGGCGTGAGTGAGCAGGAGTATTTTGTATAGTATTTATTTTAAAATGTAACGCCAGTACGCCATATTAGTACGTGTAGTACGTCTATTACATTTTCACTGACGGCCCAAATTTGGCCTTGTTTTAGCCTAGACGTCTTGGCTGTGTTTGGACGGCTATTAGACGTCTTTTAAACGCAAAATTGCTTGGAAATAGCTATGACAATGGTGTCGCCCGTACGCGGGCAAACTCAAAGGAAAAACTTCTCCATTTTAAGCATTTTAATTTATCTCATGCAGCCCATGAGGTCATGTGACTCTCTTCTGCCAATCAGTCCTGACACATGCCAAACTCATTTAGACCCCCCGTCAGGAAAGAAATCAGATCTTAGGCCTTGTCCACACGGACACGGGTATTTTTATAACCGTGACATTTCTTACGCGGTTCGGCCGTTCGTCCACACGGAAACGC
This sequence comes from Semotilus atromaculatus, assembly GCA_031834385.1. Lineage (NCBI taxonomy): Eukaryota > Metazoa > Chordata > Actinopteri > Cypriniformes > Leuciscidae > Semotilus > Semotilus atromaculatus. Next base: position 38,213,029 of record JAULUF010000022.1, read on the forward strand.
AGTATCAGGTCACTGAAACCGAACATTTTTGAAAACCCCTGCAGGGTGAGTATTTTCTGAAACGTCTGTTCCAGTGTTGTCGTGTAGACAGTAAAACCGGAGTTTTTGCGCTGCTGACGGCTTCTGATTGGCCAACGTGGCTTTACGGTTAGGGTTATATCGCCGCCTGCTGGTGTTGCATGCTCTTGACAGCGCTTGATAGCGTCTTTTTGCGTTTTCATGTGGACGGAGTTTTTTTTTTAAACGCAGGAAGGAAAAACTCAGATTATAAAAATACCCGTGTCCGTGTGGACAAGGCCTTAGAAACACTCTTATAATTAATTGCACTAATTGCATACTTTTTCAGTCGTTTCAGAATTAATTCATTATTAAATCAATGTGTCACTTGACATTTCTGTAATTATTTGTGAAATTGACTAGCATGTTCTGAGTGGAAGTTGTTTTGAAGTAAATCCTACACCATTTTTTTTTTTTTAAGTGTACGTGTCACAAAGTCAAGGTAACGTTGTTCTATATAATTAATATTTATGAGCAAAGCAAAGTTTATGTTCCCTAGATGTATAATACTACTGTTACAGAACTGGACTACTACAGTATTTCTTCAGGCTGAACTGTCAGATTGTTTTGGAACATCAGTTCTAATTAGATTGACTTGTAATTAAGCCAGCCAGTTCTCTTAGAGAAGTCTGTTTTCTTGATGGATTACCAAAAATAAGAAAACACCTGTATTAATGTCCAAACAAAGGATAACAAAACTGTTATCACCCGCACCCTTTTGCTGTATTGATCGTTTAATTGCAGTGTCTTGGTTAAAACATGGATCAATGTTGAGGAGAGCAACAAGACCAGAGCACAAGCACTGAATTAATCATTTAAAATAATGGGCAAGCACTTTAAGACCTGTCCACGGGCATCAAGCTCCTCTGAAAGCAAGTGAGATAGAGAGCAGGAGTAGAGATGAGAGTTCGACAAAGGGACAAAGAGAGAGAGAGAGAGAGCTACTGGTTTAGAAACATGGCCTGTCACTGACCGTTCAGACTCCACATTCCCACAATCCCTGCTAAATGGCAAAGTCATAAAGTCCAGAAAACTCAAAACATGTTTGATGATGTTCCATTTTAATGTGCTACATGTAATAAACCATTCTGCTCATTGATTTTAGGCCTACAGTATTTGTGTTTTATGTAAAAAGAGAATGGGCATATTTTCTGATTATTTGCTTTAAGACTTAGTTTGATTGCCATTGTATTACAACTTTTATTAAGATGTCATTGACAAACACTTATTAGTTGGTATATTGTTTAATGAAAGTTAGAATTGTACTGAAACTGGATATCAGGGGTCCACTATAGTGATTTAGAAGAAATGTATATTGTATGAGGTCAACACAGTCAGTAGCTGCTAAGATATATGGGGTAAAAAAAAAAGTCCCATGTTTTTTTGTTTTTAATATTTATAACACGATAAACTGTTTTCCTGAATATCAGCATGATTGCAAATAGGGAAGCCTCCAGTCCAACTATTTCTTTGAAACGGGCCTCCTGTGGACCTTTAACAGTCCGTTGTGACATAAATGTCCTAATAGGTCTACTTTCCATTACCTGTACTCTTCCAAAAACACGTCTTTTAAGTTGAAGTGGAACCAGATGGTCTCTTTTTAGATCTAATCTCTGTCCTTTTTAATTAAGCCATAACATCACAGGTCTCTGTGAAAGCTATTTCTCAGTATTACCCCATTGCACCTATTCAATTAAGAGTTCCTGTTTGTTTGTCAAATGGAACATGTTCTTCTTGGACTTTTGCCATGAGTGGGGTACCTCTTGTTCTGAAGCATATTATTGAAGGAAAAAAGGAGATAGATATTTTGAAGTAAGCATGTTATGATAATCAATTAGAAAGGATACTACCAATCAAATGTTTGGACACTCACACTTGACTTAATTTGTTTCTCATGATCTTAAAAACCTTTTAATGTAAAGGCATACACTACATCGCTTAAAGTTAGTTTTCTATATAAAAGTTTATTGTTGTCTGTATGTGATTTATTTTTATAAGATCAACATTTTGTATGTAGGTATTTATTTGATTTTATTTTATGTTTAATTTGACCTTGACCTTGACTCTTAGAAGTAAAGGTCCTATATAGAACCTTAAAGGGTTTTGTCATTATAAAATCTTTTAGGGGTTCATGATCATTTTATGTATTTAGGTTTAATATAATTTTATTTAATTTAAACAGCTCTTAAACTTTATCAATAGCAAAAAACAAAACAAACAAAAAAATAATAATATATCATGTTACACATGAAAGTATGATTTAGTCATTTAAGACATTTCTCCTTTTAGAACCATTTTGGCATAAAGGGTTCTTTAAAATTGAGTCAAGAACTTTAAAAAAATAAAGTTATGGCACTAGGTGGCAACAAGTAACTTATAAATGTATGTCATTGAATCATTCACTCAAGAGTGTCATACAAAAACGCTGATTCATCCAGTAATGAAACAAGTGAAGCATTTATGAGCCATGTTTTTTTTTGTTTTTTTTATAATTCATTCAAATTAATTAAACATTTTAAATAGACTGCAGCAATGATCATTTTGTCAGAACCACTTGTAAAATAGTTTTTTTTTTTTGTCTGTTGTCTATTCAGAATCGTAGGATAATTGTGATCTTAAAAAAAAAAAAAAGTTCTCAATTTTTCCAGAATCATGCAGCTCTAGCCTGTACCTTCATCTAGATAAAGAGTGGCTTTGAAAAGAATACAATATGTTTTATTCATCATTTTGATTCATCCATTTGTGCTGTTATATAGTTTTGATGACTTTACTATTATTCTAAAATGTGGAAAATATGAATAAATAGAATGAGTAGGTGTGTCCACACTTTTATGTTTACTTTAATGAAACGACAGGCATCTCTACCTTAAATGCAATTTTATGGAGCAATTTAAGTTTGTCCACTGAGACCAGCAGCAAACAGGGCATCTGTAACTCATGTAAATGGAGCAGTAATAATGACAGGTATAGTTGTCTCTTAAAAAAGCATAACTAGTCACACTTGAATATTTCTTAATTGCGATGTGGTAATGATGATATGGTAAATTCTCCAGAGCAGAGGGACGTACATAAGTCAGAGTTAGAGTTAATGATCTGATTTACAATCAGGTGTGGTGGAAGTCTGATGGGACAGGCTCTTGGTCGTGCCTGGGAAGTGGGTTTGTAATGCCCAGAATGGTTGAGGGATTCTCGTGCTTGGCGGTGGCAGGTGGAAGGGAAGTGGACTGATTGGGGACAGAGCAGGGAGGCGGAGGGCAAGGTCCTCTTTAGTGAAGAGAATTGCTTTGACCAACCGAGCTTGGTAGAGGATCACCTTTATCACCCCAGTCAAGAGGAACTTTAAATGAAGATGACTGGTTGGGGAGTGGAGAGAGAAACTAAACAGGGTCTTAAAACTGAAGGCTGGATTTTCAAAACTTTTGCACACAGTATTTCAGCACAAATGCTTATATCCAAGTTAACCACTAGCAATCCATCTGAGCTCATTATAGATTGTACTTATTCCCAGATTCGAGTGCTATTTGCACGCGGATGATGTTTACTGCTTTTATTAACATTTACTCTGACAGACTTTCCAGGGGAATCATGATGAATCTAAAGTGTTCGCCATGATGCAGATTACTGCACGAATGACTCAGTTATTTTTAGTTCATCAAAAAAAAAAAAATATATATATATATATATATATATATATACACTCACCGGCCACTTTATTAGGTACACCTGTCCAACTGCTCGTTAACACTTAATTTCTAAGCAGCCAATCACATGGCGGCAACTCAGTGCATTTAGGCATGTAGACATGGTCAAGACAATCTCCTGCAGTTCAAACCGAGCATCAGTATGGGGAAGAAAGGTGATTTGAGTGACTTTGAACGTGGCATGATTGTTGGTGCCAGAAGGGCTGGTCTGAGTATTTCAGAAACTGCTAATCTACTGGGATTTTCACGCACAACCATCTCTAGGGTTTACAGAGAATGGTCCGAAAAAGAAAAAACATCCAGTGAGCGGCAGTTCTGTGGGCGGAAATGCCTTGTTGATGCCAGAGGTCAGAGGAGAATGGCCAGACTGGTTCGAGCTGATAGAAGGGCAACAGTGACTCAAATAACCACCCGTTACAACCAAGGTGGGCAGAAGAGCATCTCTGAACGCACAGTACGTCGAACTTTGAGGCAGATGGGCTACAGCAGCAGAAGACCACACCGGGTGCCACTCCTTTCAGCTAAGAACAGGAAACTGAGGCTACAATTTGCACAAGCTCATCGAAATTGGACAATAGAAGATTGGAAAAACGTTGCCTGGTCTGATGAGTCTCGATATCTGCTGCGACATTCGGATGGTAGGGTCAGAATTTGGCGTCTACAACATGAAAGCATGGATCCATCCTGCCTTGTATCAACGGTTCAGGCTGGTGGTGGTGGTGTCATGGTGTGGGGAATATTTTCTTGGCACTCTTTGGGCCCCTTGGTACCAATTGAGCATCGTTGCAACGCCATACATATATACATATATACACTCACCGGCCACTTTATTAGGTACCCCATGCTAGTAACGGGTTGGACCCCCTTTTGCCTTCAGAACTGCCTCAATTCTTCGTGGCATAGATTCAACAAGGTGCTGGAAGCATTCCTCAGGGAGTTTGGTCCATATTGACATGATGGCATCACACAGTTGCCGCAGATTTGTCGGCTGCACATCCATGATGCGAATCTCCCGTTCCACCACATCCCAAAGATGCTCTATTGGATTGAGATCTGGTGACTGTGGAGGCCATTTGAGTACAGCGAACTCATTGTCATGTTCAAGAAACCAGTCTGAGATGATTCCAGCTTTATGACATGGCGCATTATCCTGCTGAAAGTAGCCATCAGAAGTTGGGTACATTGTGGTCATAAAGGGATGGACATGGTCAGCAACAATACTCAGGTAGGCTGTGGCGTTGCAACGATGCTCAATTGGTACCAAGCGGCCCAAAGAGTGCCAAGAAAATATTCCCCACACCATGACACCACCACCACCAGCCTGAACCGTTGATACAAGGCAGGATGGATCCATGCTTTCATGTTGTAGACGCCAAATTCTGACCCTACCATCCGAATGTCGCAGCAGAAATCGAGACTCATCAGACCAGGCAACGTTTTTCCAATCTTCTATTGTCCAATTTCGATGAGCTTGTGCAAATTGTAGCCTCAGTTTCCTGTTCTTAGCTGAAAGGAGTGGCACCCGGTGTGGTCTTCTGCTGCTGTAGCCCATCTGCCTCAAAGTTCGACGTACTGTGCGTTCAGAGATGCTCTTCTGCCCACCTTGGTTGTAACGGGTGGTTATTTGAGTCACTGTTGCCCTTCTATCAGCTCGAACCAGTCTGGCCATTCTCCTCTGACCTCTGGCATCAACAAGGCATTTCCGCCCACAGAACTGCCGCTCAATGGATGTTTTTTCTTTTTCGGACCATTCTCTGTAAACCCAAGAGATGGTTGTGCGTGAAAATCCCAGTAGATTAGCAGTTTCTGAAATACTCAGACCAGCCCTTCTGGCACCAACAATCATGCCACGTTCAAAGTCACTCAAATCACCTTTAAAGTGGCCGGTGAGTGTATATATACACTCACCTAAAGGATTATTAGGAACACCTGTTCAATTTCTCATTAATTAAATTATCTAATCAACCAATCACATGGCAGTTGCTTCAGTGCATTTAGGGGTGTGATCCTGGTCAAGACAATCTCCTGAACTCCAAACTGAATGTCAGAATGGGAAAGAAAGGCGATTTAAGCAATTTTGAGCGTGGCATGGTTGTTGGTGCCAGACGGGCCGGTCTGAGTATTTCACAATCTGCTCCGTTACTGGGATTTTCAAGCACAACCATTTCTAGGGTTTACAAAGAATGGTGTGAAAAGGGAAAAACATCCAGTATGTGGCAGTCCTGTGGGCGAAAATGCCTTGTTGATGCTAGAGGTCAGAGGAGAATGGGCCGACTGATTCAAGCTGAAAGAAGAGCAACTTTGACTGAAATAACCACTCGTTACAACCGAGGTATGCAGCAAAGCATTTGTGAAGCCACAACACGCACAACCTTGAGGCGGATGGGCTACAACAGCAGAAGACCCCACCGGGTACCACTCATCTCCACTACAAATAGGAAAAAGAGGCTACAATTTGCAAGAGCTCACCAAAATTGGACAGTTGAAGACTGGAAAAATGTTGCCTGGTCTGATGAGTCTCGATTTCTGTTGAGACATTCAGCTGGTAGAGTCAGAATTTGGCGTAAACAGAATGAGAACATGGATCCATCATGCCTTGTTACCACTGTGCAGGCTGGTGGTGGTGGTGTAATGGTGTGGGGGATGTTTTCTTGGCACACTTTAGGCCCCTTAGTGCCAATTGGGCTTTGTTTAAATGCCACAGCCTACCTGAGCATTGTTTCTGACCATGTCCATCCCTTTATGGCCACCAGTAGTGGCTACTTCCAGCAGGATAATGCACCATGTCACAAAGCTCAAATCATTTCAAATTGGTTTCTTGAACACGACAATGAGTTAACTGTACTAAAATGACCCCAACAGTCACCATATCTCAACCCAATAGAGCATCTTTGGGATGTGGTGGAACGGGAGCTTCGTGCCCTGGATGTGCATCCCACAAATCTCCATCAACTGCAAGATGCTATCCTATCAATATGGGCCAACATTTCTAAAGAATGCTTTCAGCACCTTGTTGAATCAATGCCACGTAGAATTAAGGCAGTTCTGAAGGCGAAAGGGGGTCTGTATATAGATATAATGGAGTATAGGATATAAAAAGACTTGAAAGAGTCTGGTTCAATGTTTCTTTCACCACATTCTCAGTTTTGACTCAATTTCTATCAGATATTTCTCAGCTCTCATTTGTGTCTACTTTTATTTCTCCTACGGAATATTAGGAGACACATCTGAGACTAAAATGAGAGATATATGAGAATCTTAGGGAAAGCAACCACTGAGCAATACATTTTTCATCAAGGCAGCTGAAGACCTTATTTTGATGGTCCCCTAACAGATATTCTCTGTTCATAGTAAAGAGTAGTTATATAGTTACTGTCAGTAACTATAAAAGTACATGTCAACTTATTCTACTATCCTGACTACCTCTAACAGTCTTCTAATACTCTGAGAGTTAGTTGACATGTAGGTGCAACGTTACTAGTCAACTGCATGTCTAATGGGGACCATCAAAATACAGTCAGTGTAACCAAATGTCTTGATCTTGCTGTCTCACTATTATGTCATCCACCTCTTTCTCGTTTTCGTATGACTCAGCACTGTCTCCTGGCTCTGTCATGTCTGCCGTCAGCAGATGCTGCAGATGTCTGCATGTGTTCCCAGCATATGGGACGCTATGAGTGGCACGGAGATATCCTGCCCTGGCACTGCTGTAAAAACTCTTTCAGACATACTGGATGTCCCCTCAGACTAGATGCCAAGGTACATTTGTAATAGGATGGATCATCTAGACGTAACCCAATCCTGTCTTGGAAGGGACGTGCGGTGAGTCACTTTGACCTGGTTACTAAATGACAAGTAACCAGGTCACGAAATAAACAGACTGTTGTGCAGGCACAAAATTATGACTTTCCATAATCACATGTTGTCAAAATTATTCTCAGATCAAGTAAATAATGCCGAAATATATTTAGAGCCAGATTTACTATCAGCTTGCGTCAGCGCAAACCCTCTTTTGGCGGTAGAAAACTACTGTCAGGATTTACTGAAGACAGTGAAAAATGATTGCTGAAAAGGCTGACCGTATTGCATACACATTTGTAGGAGTTTGCATTTATTGTAGTATTTTCTAAAACTCTAAATAGAAGAATTTAAACATTACTCACCATCATGTCATTCCATGTCGTGACTTTCTTTATTCTGTGACAATATATTCTGAAAAGGTCTCTCTCTCTCTCTTTTTTTTTTTATTCATGCAATGAAAATTAAAGTAGTCCAGTGTTGTTTGGAACCCCATTGACTTTAGTTATAATGGCAAGAACAGTGGAAACATTCGTCAAAAAGTATTTTTGTGTTCCACAGTAGAATGAGGTTTTTCAAGGGTATTTTTGTCTCATGAGTATTCATGTGCTGTTGTCATTTCTTTAAGATAACACTTTTTGTACCATTAAATAAACTGTACATTTCTCATAGAAGCATGAGTTGAAACACAAAATATTGAACACAAAATCACACAAATATTAGCAACAATTAGCATCAAACTCTGTTTTAAGTTTGTATAACTTTAGAATTATTCTATAATAACTATACATATTTCACATGGAAACCCAAGGCAATAATTTGTCCCTTCAATAGTCAAAAGAGAAACTTATGTGAAAAATAAGCATCTGTCACTATCTTTTTTATGTAGTTTGAATTACAGTACACCACTGATTTATCACACATTTAAATAATTGAATTTCATTAATATTGTCTTGGTCTACATTGCTATCCCTTCACGCACATTATTATTAATGAAAAGGAGTATACCACAGAACAGCCCATGAAAAATACATCCACACTCAATGTTGATTTTTCTCTCTTCATATGTTTCTTTTCCTCTATCAATTGCAGGGCGAAGGCAAATTCAACATAGGCTACCGTCTTACTCTACACACACACGCATAATTCTACGTTCAATTCGAGGCCATTTGACAATGCGCGGCATAAATCAAAGTCAATAAGTGCATGGGGAAAGAGCAAAGTAACAGTAAGCGAGACAGTTGTTGTCTGCAATAAATACCTTTTCATCATCTCCCATCTCTCCAGAGAGAAGTGCTAACAGAAGGAGCCACAAATGACCCTCAGGAATACCCCCCCCCCCCCCTCTCTCTCTCTCTCTCTCTCTCTCTCTCTCTCTCTCCTTCAGACAGAATTGCTCTAATGTATTAGTAAATATAGGACCATCTGCAAAAGAAAGAGGAGTGCACAGGTGGACACATGCAGACGTGAAACACAATGCACTGAGGAAGCTCAAGCACATGGCCTACAATTTGGAATAAATGACCAGATACAACAAAGTCATGAACTGTAGATATGGTCAGAGTTTAAAGACCTATTATGCTTTTCTACATTTTCAGCTTTCTTTAGAGTGTAATGTTGCAGTTTGAGCATGAAAAAGGTCTGCAAAGTTGCAAAGCAAAGGGAGTTATTCTCTATATCAGTGTGCGCTGTTTCTGAACTCCCTGAAACGTCTCAATTGTAGTCTTGAGTTCCGGGAATGTACACATCAATATTCCTAATTTTAATAAATCCCGCCCAAGACATACGCAAGAAAAAAAGTTTTCTAGACCTGGTTGAGTTCTTAAGTTTTGTGTTGAAACTGACGGTTGTGGTAAGGGCCGTGACATTTCCGAAACATGCTCAAAGTGGTTAGCCAATCACAACACACTAATCCAGCTGACCAATCAGAGCGCATTGCTCTTTTCAGAAGAAGGGGCTCCATAGAGACAGGAACTAAACGTTACTGAAAGACTGGGAAGAGAGGAGCTGCAACAATGTCAACTATTTGAAAAGGAACATGTTTTTTTGACCATTCAAGCACTTTATATATCTCTCTCTTTATGTATTTATTTTATCTCACAATCACCCATTTTATTTACTTCATTCAGAAAGGATTCCACACAATTCAGGGCCATTTGAATACAGCATTTTTCTTCTGCTCAATTTTTTCCCTATACCTCTTTTTTTCAGTTTGTACAAATTTTAACAAGTCATCCAAACTTTTTTGTATGCATGCACACAGAATTTACAGCCGGTCTATGCTTAAGGAACTGCAATTGTCACGGACATTTGACGTAAACTGACATTTTAAATGAATTATGCTCCTACAGAATTATGCTCATGAGTGTTGATTTCAGCTTGTTTCCAGCACTTTTTCTGTAAAGGTTTAGTTGATAATACAGCATTTCCAACGCATTCTCATCCCAAGGCGTAATATTCTGACACTTTGACAAAGCGTCTATATCGAACGCGCATGGAACCCTTTAGCGTCAATATAACACGCAGAGAGATGGGTAGGTTTAGGTATGGTGTAGGGTTAGGGTTAGACCGCTAGGAGGCGCCTTCTGACCCATATATTTCGGCGTCTCATATTGACGCTAAAGGGTACCATGCGCGTTCGATATAGACGCTTTGGCAAAAGCGTCATTATATTACGCCTTGGGATGAGAACGGGCTGGCATTTCATACACCTGTGCAGAAGTAAATAATACCAGAATGAGTCTGAACATGCCTCATCTGTTGCCTGATTGCATTCAGAACTGCTGCAGACATTTTGCTGCCTCCAGAGATATTCAACAACTAGCGGTTTTCCCTCTCAGTATGCAGGTGCACAAAGTAAATGAGAGAAAAGGAGCAACAAGGAAAGAAAGAGATGTGAAGTGTGTCCATGGACAATATGTGTTACACACGAGGTACACGTGAAGGTATAAGGTCTGTTTATTTCAAGAATACTTATCCCTTACATATGGCCTGACTGATTGTCATTCGTCTCCTATGTTGTCCCTGTAGTTAAAAGAGCTCATAGGTGAAGAGGCAACTGTCCTGAAAACAGTCCAGAGACTAATGACAGTCTAAGGTGAGGCTCAAAATGGAGGTAATACCAGTTATTCATCTCCCTGCTATTGTGAGAGCACTTACACTACAAGATCATCAAACGAGTTGAGGTGGAAAATTACACTTCAGATAAAGATAAACCTGTCAAACAATATAGCAGCCTCTAAACATCTCACTGCAGGTGCATCAGCTGCCCAGCTGGAGATACAGTACAACACACATTGAGTTTGTACAGAGTGGTCTAAACCATAACAAAATAAATACAATCATAAAACTTCAAATATGAAGGCAACAGTTTGCATGTTTTTTTAAATTTTTTTATTGGATTCGTCTACCTAACTAATGTCTTAATTGAACTTAAATAATAAACTTTTTTTTTTTATGTACCAAATGTGACAAAATAAACAAAAACAGTGTAAAAGAACAAACAATGCAACCATATTAATTATTTATGCTGGGGAGAGGATGAATGGAACTTAAGCAATGTTTAGGTCTATTTGAATTTGACTTTTGTTCCTGAAAAAAATAAAAGAAGAAACCCACAACACTATTAAAGTGTGCCTACTATGCCATTTTAAAGGTTCCTAATTTTGTTTTGGAGGTCTCCTACTAGTTTACATGCATCAAAGGTCAAAAAACACTTTCATTTTGGCATAATATACATTTTGAACATATTATATACATCAATAATTATTCATACTTACAGGTTGTGATTCTGAGGAGTAAGCTGGTCCAAATATACTGGTACTGACCCAGAGCAAGCGTTTGGCGAATCCCACGTTGAAGGGTGTCAAGTTATTTGCGACGCTAACAGACAACGTAGACGGGCATTATGCAAATGTGTTAGCTAGTGATGTCTAGCCGTAACTGATCAGGAATCGAATTCCTGACTAATCATTTAGTCGGTTCAGAGTCGATTCTTTCTTTGGGAGACAATCATTTTATTTATCGTGCACTTTCAACTTCACAACTTTGCAGATTGTTTACATTCACAAACAGCTAAATTACACACAGCTTGAAAGGGAAATTTGAAATATATCTGAACAGTAAGTCATGGCAACTTATGATTTTATATTACATTTACATCAAAATAATTTAAGTAATTTCAAATTTAAGTTGAAATGTCTTGTACAACAAAGTTGATTCTACTTAAAAATGTTAATGCAGCAACTGAACTTAAGTTTTTTTAGATAAAATAGGTAGGCATTTTTATACAGAGCATAATGAAGTACATGTTTGCTCATTTGTCGGAATTGTTTGATCTAAAAATAATGCAGTGTAGCAAAATGAACTACAAATGCTACAGTTCACAGATTTCCCTTTCGGTTTTTTTGTTTTGTTTTTTAGAGTATGCTTTTAACCTAATGGGAATTACACTGACAACCATGAGAGCTGAGAGAATGAAAAAAATTAGCTGCCACAGTGGTTTCCATTTTGTCAGCGGTACTCTGGGAAGGGCTTTAGCGGGCACTCTGTCCTCTCAGATAATAGCTCTGTCGTTCTGCCGCTGACTGGACACTGGGTGCCACACGCTGAAAGGAAATAGACGGACGTACGGTGGCCTGTTGCCGCAGCCGATACCCTGAGGGGAGCGCAGGCTTAATCGTAACATGAAAGGGGGTCACTCTGGACTAGTATGACAGCGCAACTATAAATAACTGCATGAATGTAATAACTCGGGCGGTGGTGCTTCCAGCTTTATGGAGTAAAAAGCCCACGATCCCAGGATGCTCCAGAACTCTGCATGACCCCATCTTGCTTTATTTGAGCTTTCGTTGGAGATGTGTTCCTCAGCATTCATTGGTTACATGCTGATACACAAATCAGAGTGTGCGATGGTGCGTGGCCAGCCAAAAACTACTTTTTATGCACTGATTCATTTTCAACAAAGAGTTCTGTTGCTCAACGTCCTGCTGTTTCAATGTGGAACAAACAGCAGTACTTTTTTCTTTTTTTCTTTTTTATTGTCAGCTCGAGTTTTGCCTCGTTTGTGTTCCTTTTTTATAGAAGATGGGATGGGAAGTGTTTAAATTGTTCTGTGTTTGTAATAAATGGGTTTTGTTTAAATGCAGTATAAATAAAATCACACATTCAAAACATGAACACAGATCCCTGCTCAACTAATAGTACTTTAAAACTTAAATGAGTTTACTAAGGAGTAAACAGTAATAGTAATTTTTAAATTGTAATATTTCAACAATGTTTGGTCTTCAGTGTCACATGATCCTAGGATTCCTATTATAGGTTTCTTATTAGGTCCTATTTTATAATTCTTATTAGAATTACTATATCCCTATTATTAGTGTGTAATGTTGCTGTTTCAGCAATACTTCAAGCAAAAAAAAAGGTCAAGCAATACTTGCTACGCAAAGACTTTGAAAGAGTCATACATGCTTTTATTACGTCCCGTTTAGACTACTGTAATTCTTTGTATGTTGGTTTGGATCAGTCATCACTTCGTCGGTTACAGTTAGTCCAGAACGCAGCAGCTCGACTCCTAACCGGTACAAAAAAGTCTGACCATATTTCACCAGTTTTAGCCACACTGCACTGGCTTCCTGTTTGCTTCAGGATTAAATTTAAAATTGTATTAATGGTTTTTAAAATCTTAAATGGGTTATCACCGTCTTATTTATCGGAGCTCTTACATGTCCATACACCCGTCAGAGCACTGAGGTCTTGTGATCAGCTGCTCCTCGATGTGCCCAGATCCAGGTTGAAGAATAAAGGCGATAGAGCCTTTGCAGTGGCTGCTCCATGCCTCTGGAATAGTTTACCTATTCATGTAAGGAAAGCTCGGACTATTGTCACATTCAAGTCCTTGCTTAAGACCCATTATTATGCCTTGGCTTTCAATTCAAGTTGAGCTTTGATATCTTGACCTATTGTTGCTTACTTTGTGTTGTATATTGTATTGTTTGTGTATTTTGACTTCTTTTATCTTGAACTTTGTTAAGCACTTTGGTCAATCATGGTTGTTCTTAAACGTGCTATATAAATAAACTTGAACTGAACTGAACTGAACTGAACTGAACTGTTTGAGCCTGAAAAAGGTCTGCAAAGTTACAAAGCACAAAGTCACTCCAAAGGGAGTTATTCTCTATATCAGTGTCACTGTTTCTGAACTCCCTGGAACGCCTCCATTGTAGTCTTGAGTTTTCTTTCAGAAAGGAATACATCACAATGTTGCGCATTTAAATAATTCCCACCCAAAGCATACGCAAAATAAAGGAGGCAAAGCCTGGTTGAGTTTTGTTAGTAGTGTGCTGAAACTCACAGTTATGGTCAAAGCTCAAAAAAGCAGTCTGCTCAAAGCGGTTGACCAATCCTTTTCGGCTTCATAGGGACAGGAACTAAACAGTGTTACTGACAGACTGGGATGTCAAATATGTGAAAAATATAGTGTATTTTTGAACTTCTTAGCATTGCATAGCATCCAGAATCTGATGTCGCCACTGTACTCCTGTCAGGCAAATGGGCCGCAGGGCGTCCATGGATAAAGAGGATTCAACTCATGTTTAACAGAGTATCTCGTAGAAATCAAAGTCAGTATTTCTCTCTTTCTTTCACTAGTTTCCCCCCAAGCTTTCTCCACCTCCATCTCCTCCTCACATGTGTAACTATAGGACTAATGGCGCTCTCTGCTGAGATGAAAGCTGGATCCTCCGTTGTTTGGCACTTTTTAAGTCTTATCCTTTCCTTCTGTCTCTTTTTCTTCTCCATTCTTCCCTTCCTCTCTACCCACTGCTACTTCCATCTTTTCCTCCCTCCCTTCATCTCCACAATGTTTATATAAGATTTGTTAGGTTGATAGGAGTCTCTGGGCAATCGCTCAGACTATGAAAGTTTCATTTTTCTGGGCCTCATACATCAAATGGAGATGTGCTTTGTCTTTCTTCGACAGAAACAAAAGAGACACCGCAGGCAATGGCATATTTATTTTTTTAAATAAATTTCCCTTCCAGAGGAAGAGTAGATAACACGGATAAGGCAATGTTTCCCCTTCCCCCATCCTCATAAGATTGTGTAACTGGGGAAATGCCAACAGCACAGATAAATTCAGCTCCTAAGGCAGAATTAAATCCGGCTGTCCAGAGGGATCTCTCCTGTTGGGAATGTCCCGTTCCTTTCTTCTCTTAAACCTCATGATCAGCAAGCGTCACTAAAATGACCCAGAGGTGATTTGGCATGATTCACACTAAACCGTAATAGATTTTGTGATGTTTCAGCATGAAAGGAAAATGCCCAAATGACTGTGAAACGTCTGCCAGAACTTGTAAACATATACAAATGATAAGAGGCAAAATGCTTCTGTGAGCTAAATTTGAACTAATACATATGCAACCAATTCATTGAACGTACTGCAATATTTCCTCTGAAGACTTCTGAGCTGTGCAAATATGGGTTGTAATAAATCTGATTGGGGAAATTATAGACCAAAATGGTTATTGGGGTTAGTTGATTTCAACAAAGAAAATATAGCGAAGACAAAGATTGATACCAATCTTTCGTTTGAAAGTCACGTGTCTAGTATCTGTAAAACCAAATTTTTTTCATTTTAAAAATATATCTATATTACATAATATGCTCTCAATGAAAAATGCAGAACAATTAGTTAATGCGTTCATGACATCAAGGCTAGATTATTGTAATGCTGCGTGGTTGCCCTGCATGCTTATTAAACAAACTACAGCTGGTCCAAAATGCACCAGCTCGAGTTCTTACCAGACCCAGGACATATGACCATAATAGCCCGGTTCTGTCAACACTGCATTGGCTCCCTATTAAATATCATATACATTTTAAAATATTGCTGATTACTTACAAAGCATGGTTTAGGTCCCCAGTACTTGAACGAGATCTTATCGCATTATAGTCCTTCACGTCTATTGCGATCTCAAAATTCCGGCCAGTTGATAATACCTGGAATATCAAAATCAACTGCTAGATCCTTTTCCTATTTAGCAGCAAAACTTTGGAACAGTCTTCCTAACATTGTCTGGGAAGCAGACACACTCTGTCGGATCAAATCTAGACTAAAAACACATCTCTTTGGCATAGCATACATTATAGACTTCTATAATTCAATGTTAGGCTGCATAATTTAGATCAGCCAGAACCGGGAACACTTCTCATAAATCCTGACGTACTTGGTACATCATAGGAGGATGGCATCTACTCTAAGTTTCTCTGTTTATTCCAAGGTTTACCACAGTCCGCCGTATCCAGATCTGATGAAGGATCAGCACCTGGACACGATGACAACGCAGTCCTGAAGTGTCAACTAGTCTCTCCCCTGTGGTGGACCTGCGCCTGGACCCATCCCAACGCATCCTGAAGTGTCAACTAGTCTCTCCCCTGTGGTGGACCTGCACCTGGACCCATCCCAGTGCATCCTGAAGTGTCAACTAGTCTCTCCCCTGTGGTGGACCTGCGCCTGGACCCATCCCAACGCATCCTGAAGTGTCAGCTAGTCTCTCCCCTGTGGTGGACCTGCGCCTGGACCCATCCTAACGCATCCTGAAGTGTCAGCTAGTCTCTCCCCTATGGTGGACCTGCGCCTGGACCCATCCCAGCGCATCCTGAAGTGTCAACTAGTCTCTCCCCTGTGGTGGACCTGCGCCTGTACCCATCCCAACGCATCCTGAAGTGTCAACAAGTCTCTCTCCTATGGTGGACCTGCGCCTGGACCCAACCCAGTGCATCCTGAAGTGTCAACTAGTCTCTCCCCTGTGGTGGACCTGCGCCTGGACCCATCCCAACGCATCCTGAAGTGTCAGCTAGTCTCTCCCCTATGGTGGACCTGCGCCTGGACCCATCCCAACGCATCCTGAAGTGTCAACTAGTCTCTCCCCTATGGTGGACCTGCGCCTGGACCCATCCCAATGCATCCTGAAGTGTCAACAAGTCTCTCCCCTATGGTGGACCTGCGCCTGGACCCATCCCAACGCATCCTGAAGTGTCAACTAGTCTCTCCCCTGTGGTGGACCTGCGCCTGGACCCATCCCAACGCATCCTGAAGTGTCAGCTAGTCTCTCCCCTGTGGTGGACCTGCGCCTGGACCCATCCTAACGCATCCTGAAGTGTCAGCTAGTCTCTCCCCTATGGTGGACCTGCGCCTGGACCCATCCCAGCGCATCCTGAAGTGTCAACTAGTCTCTCCCCTGTGGTGGACCTGCGCCTGTACCCATCCCAACGCATCCTGAAGTGTCAACAAGTCTCTCCCCTATGGTGGACCTGCGCCTGGACCCATCCCAGCGCATCCTGAAGTGTCAACTAGTCTCTCCCCTGTGGTGGACCTGTGCCTGGACCCATCCCAACGCATCCTGAAGTGTCAACTAGTCTCTCCCCTGTGGTGGACCTGCGCCTGGACCCATCCCAACGCATCCTGAAGTGTCAACTAGTCTCTCCCCTATGGTGGACCTGTGCCTGGACCCATCCCAACGCATCCTGAAGTGTCAACAAGTCTCTCCCCTATGGTGGACCTGCGCCTGGACCCATCCCAACGCATCCTGAAGTGTCAACTAGTCTCTCCCCTGTGGTGGACCTGCGCCTGGACCCATCCCAACGCATCCTGAAGTGTCAACTAGTCTCTCCCCTATGGTGGACCTGCGCCTGGACCCATCCTAACGCATCCTGAAGTGTCAACTAGTCTCTCCCCTATGGTGGACCTGCGCCTGGATCCATCCTAACGCATCCTGAAGTGTCAACTAGTCTCTCCCCTATGGTGGACCTGCGCCTGGACCCATCCCAACGCATCCTGAAGTGCTAGCCTCATCAGCCCTGTGATCACAATCATACAATGATCGTTCGTTGGCCAGAGGATAACTGGCCCCCGACTGAGCCTGGGTTCTCCCAAGGTTTTTTTCTCCATTCTGTCTCCTGATGGAGTTTTGGTTCCTTGCCACTGTTGCCTTGGCTTTTGGCTTGCTTGGTTGGAGACATATAATATTCAACAATATTAGGGATGCACCGAATATTCGGCCACCGAAAATTTTCGGCCGAAAATGGCCCAAAAGAGCATTTTCGGTTCTCGGCCGAAAGACTTTTATCACCGAAACAACACGACCGAAATGTTGTGATGACGCAAACAGAAACCGTGACCTGCACGTGCTTGTCTGAAGCAGAAAAATTTAAATGCACAAGACCTAAATTCACTTTGTTTTTATGAGAGATCATTTAATTTTGCTCTAAAGTATGCAGGCCAGTAGGCCTTTACATTATTATTTAATGTACGTATGAGTGGGGTCAAGTTAAACATTTTAGTTTGAATTTTATTTTATACTGTGCATTTTTGCAATGTTTGCATAATTTGTAATTGATTTATTCTTTGAAACTTTAATATTTAATTTATGCAATTGCAATGCCTTGAATTTAGTACACAGTCATTGCCATAAATGCAATGGTATTAATAATTGGCATAATTTCTTTCGGTGTTTCGGTTTTCGGTTTTGGCCTTGATTTCCTCTTTTTCGGTTTTCGGTTTCGGCCAAGAATTTTCATTTCGGTGCATCCCTAAACAATATTATTGATCTGCCTTACTTAAGGTGGACAATGACGCAATTTTCTTCTAGAAACAAACTTTGTTTTATTAACTTTGTATTATTTTCCTGTACTGTGAAGCTGCTTTGATTCAACCTGTATTGTAAAAAGCACTATATACATAAAGGTGACTTGACTTGACAAGCATACTGTTCACAAAAATATGACAAGGAACAGATCAATGCGGGATATTAACGATAATTTAAAAGGAGACATTTAAAAATAATCATTAAAAAAATTCAGTATAAAATACACAGTTCCAAACAAAGCCAACGCAACACACGGTAGCTGTCTCTTTTCTGAATGATGTTTTTGAACAATGATTTGTTGACTCACTTCTAAAGACGCTGGCTGCATCTGAAATTTCTGAATATTCTTTAAATCTGTACTTATTTTGAATAAGTAATTACTTAGCGACCGATTTGAACGTGTGTAGTATGAATGCAATCTGGACATACTACTGTACATTCGCCATGTTGTAATTATCAGCATGAGTATTACCAGCGTCAGTAGTGTCTCTTCACTGTCATTCATATATCCTCTCCAGTGGCCTCATGGGATAATAAAGTTGCCATCATATGCGCACTTCAGAATCTTGCCGGAAGTAGGTCATCCGGGTACTTTTTGTCTACTCTTTTATGAGTACTGTGAAATCAGACATGCATACAAATAACTGAATGCACAGATTAACTTTAAATTATAGTCAGAATGTGCAAACAACATAAATTATATTTTTGCTGATAAAATTACAACCTAAAACTAAAAGACAAAACAAATATTACTAAATATCTAAATATAATAACATTTTCATTAAAAAATGACTAAAGGAAAAAAACACATTGAAAATGTAAGCACTGTTTGTTTAATTAATATTTATATGTTATATATACATATTTTAATATTTTAGACAATTTTTAGACAATCAGCGGTTTCAGTTTATTTTGGTGGTCCCTTTAACACATTCTGTTGACTATAAGTAACGTTGCACTTACATGTCTACTAACTCTCATTAGAGTGTAGTGACACGTTATTAGCTGCAGCTGTGGGAACTAGAGCAGAGCTGGCAACCCGGATGCAGCAACACTACTGACTTCGTGATTGGTAGATCGGTGGAGGGTGGAGCATCAGACCAAAACACAACATGACAACATCAACATCAGTTGAGGGCTGCAACTTCACATCTTAAATGACAATATCCTGGCCGGACTACTGTTGTCAGTGATATAAGTATTTGAAATGAACATGATTTCTTAATGTCTAGTGACATATCAGGGAAAATGTATGATTAATTGAAATAAATTTCTTTCATACAGCTCCTTTAAAATATTTATTTCATCATAATCTGGAATTTTTATTTTTATATATATATACTGTATATATATATATATATATATATATATATATATATATATATATATATATATATATATATATATATATGTGTGTGTGTGTTAATCATGTGCTCTCAGTATTTTAATATTACATTGGTGTAATATTGTGTGGTAATCTGTGGCACAGTGGGTGGTGAAGGATCATGGGTAATGGGATAAGTTCCAGTAGGGAGGGTGGACATATATCAGGAATCCACATGCTAATTCTCTGCTGTGGTGGCATCCACTGACTAATGAAAAAGGGCAGGCACTATACTACAGGCACAGGCAATATAACTGGCCACATTGGCTGTAATCTCTTCATTACACATCTCACTTATCAAATGACAAGCGATGGGTAATTTAATGGCCCCAGAATCAGCTTTCTACCAAATGAGAGTAGGAGAATTGAGGTTGCTTGTAGTGAAACAGAATATCTGCAGGCTAAATTAATATACAGTGGAGTCCAAAAGACTGAGTGCAAGTGCTTTTATTTAGCTTTTTTCTAAATTAATATTTTTTTATTACTTTTTCATTACAAATAATGTTATAAGCACAACATGAAATATTAAAATGAATGTTTAATGGGAACAGCACTCTTTTACTTTTGTAACATTATAAATGATAAACATTATAAATGTTTTACTGACACGTTTGATCAGTTTAGGGGCCGTTTAAAATGTTTTTTATGCGTTTTGGCTGTTCATGTTCACGACAACGGCGCTTGGGGGGCCTGAAAATGAAAGTTTTTGAAAACTATACAGTTGTCGTCTTCATGTGAACAACAAAAACACGGATTTGTGAAACCGGTGACGTCACGCGCAATAATTTTTCAATCTATAGGCGCGTTGTGTTTAGGAGGATGTGACATGGCCTGGCAGCTTTTCGTGGATCCGTGTGGAAGAGGATCAATTTGACATTGTTGACGTATTTACATGGAAAATGCACAAGAGCACATCATTTTCATGTAAACGTACCCTTACTTTTTTCTTGTTGAATAACTAATTTGAACTCCCACTCCCCAAACAAATCTTACTGACCTTTTAAACAGTAGTGTAAATAAAATACATAAATCTTAGATTTTTAATGTAATACCAGACTGTTGGATCCCACTGTATATGCTATTTAATAGCTCTTAGGTTTGTAATAATGTAAACATTAAGATATCTATTGTTGATATGTGCATTCTACATAATAATAAACTATGTGGTGCCTGTAAGAACAAATTATTAATGTTATTTAAAATGCCGGTTGTTTCGAATCCTCTAAAACCATTTGAGCCTTTTGTAAACTCCTATGAGGTTTAAATAATTTTGTTTAGCCTGTGTGGCCAAAATTAATTACCAGCTTGTTTTATTCAGAGTAACACAGACTCACTAGCGGTAAGACACTGTGTTCGCAAGGTTAATTTGTGAGGTATCTTGCATTTGTATGTTGTCATTAGATTAAGCCCTCTGAAGACTTCTTCTAAGCATCTCGGGGATTTCCCTTCGTCCTGCCTCAGAGAGGTGTGATATGCAGGTGGTGTTGAGCTCAGCTCACTTCAGCGACTAACCCTCGAGTAGAAGCCTACATCGCTCTCCTGAGTAATTACCCAGCAGCGCTAGAGCGAGTAGACTGGAAAACAACAGGCCGGTGCTAAACGTTCATTACAGCAATCACTTCAGAGGAGCGCAGCACTTAGCAACTGCACAGACTCCACCAGAAACACTTAACAAAAAAACAGGCATCCAATTATAACACCATCCTCGATGAACTGAGCCTCATCCACTTATAGGTGAAGCTCATGCTGAGAGTCTGAGCGGGAACAGATTCCAGTGTCGGTTAGCATTAGCATTAGCTCAGCGCTTCGGTTCGGTTCGGGGTCCGACGAGAGAGTGACCGGCCGATGCAAGGACCAGAAACAGATGGCCACGAGTCTATTAATACATCAGACGACCTGCGTGGTCTAAGCCAAACATGCACGTCTGCCAGTTGCTGCCGGCTGTCCACCTGGGAAGCAGCAGGGAATCATTTGGCTTAATTAGCTTAATGAGAAAAACAATGGGAGACTCAATGTCCGTCAGTCGGGAAATGAGGCCTAGAGAGGTCATATTGTTTTACCTTACTTTAACATATGCAAGTTGTCTTTGTGTCTTAGCTTTTGAAGATGAACAGACGGGGACAGCAGGATATAAAAAGGGTCAGCGATAAAGTTAAATACCCTTTTTGTAATATTTTGAAAGTGAAAATCATGAAACAGTATTTATGGATCACAGCGGTTGCACGACTACTGATTTCTAGTCGGTTACTTGTCAAAAGAGGTTGTATGTTGCCGTTTCTTTAAGTCCATGACTCGCTGCCATAGAGGAGCGTGTTCACCACGTAAAACCTTGTAGACCTGGGGCCTCATTTATAAACGTTGCGTACGCACAAAAGAAGGCGTACGCCGCTCTCTACGCAATAATTGGTATTTATAAAAAGCAAACTTGACGGGAAAATGTGCGGTCCTACACGCAAGCTCTGACCCAGGCGTACGCACAAAAACGGGTGAAATGAGAAATGGCGACACCGTCGGCAGATGGAAGAAACACGTGAAAGTGTGTGAAACTGTAGACCGTTGTGTAAAAGAAATGGCAATACTGCCTCTCATAAATAGACTTCACAAAGCAAGTCTTACAATTAACAGCCTACACGAACACCCGTTTGATCGATCTGCAGTGTAAAACAAAAAAATCAAACGAAGATTTCAACAGAAATGCAAATTAACACATATTTGCAAAAAGAAAAGTGAAATATGTTCTGCAATAATATTGCCATGTTATGCAATTCATCCTCATAACACATCTGTTGCTTGTCAGATGCAATCAAATGGATGGTAATAAAATGCCATGATGCCATCACAATGCGTAATGGAGCGCTAGACGCTTTTTTGCATCGACTTTGATGTCCGACCATTTCTTCTTTATTTCGGCCACGGTCCGAGGTTGTGAGGCTGCAGAATTAACGGCGTCTGCAACCTTTTGCCACTCAAGTGCCTTTTTGGCATTAGTAATGCCCACACTGTGCCCTGTAAAATGTAAAACAACATTTTACTCCTCTCTTCCACCTCGCCAACGATCATTTCTACTTCACATTGAGTGAAGTTAAGTTTATTGGTTTTCCTCTCTGTATTTGCCATGATTTCGCAATCGATGAATATTAACTTGTGGGCGTTTCACGGACTATTTATGGGCAACTATGGGCGTTTCACGGACTATTTATGGGCAACTATGGGCGTTACATGAAGCCGCAAAAGCTGCGCTACATTTAGAATTGATTGTGATTTATTAAGGGAAAACTGCGTAGGACGTGCGTGCGCACGGTTTTATAAATCCGAATATTTCTGTGCGTACGCACGTCCTATGTTTCATCCGTACGCCACTTCTGACGCAAATCCTACGCAAAGTTTTATAAATGAGGCCCCTGGACTTTTGTGTACTCTTTCAACTTGTCATTGGTCAACACTCTCTTCTTTAATCTGGACATGGTTGTGATTACCTTTCCAATGCGCCTGTTCAGCTCAGAGAAGGATCCCAGGTACACAAAGTCTACAACACAGCCTCAAGTTTGTAGTCAGAGATTGAGATGACTACATTTTATGACTTGTGTCTTCTTTAGGTGATGGTGAGCCCAAACTCTTGACTCTTCCGACAGCGCTGACAAGTAGTTATAGTCGACAACCCGACTAGTCTGTGCAAGCCCTAAAACACACAAAAAAGTGTTTGCATCAAATATTGAAACTGCAAAGCATGATTGCATTCATACAGTTTCACGAGTTACAAATAATCAGAGTATGATCATCTGAATGTGTGCCTCGAACTTTGTTAATAAAACATAGTGTTTTGAACCATTGAACTTGTTTGCAAAATGCTCTGGATTGAAGGAGCTTTTTTTGTGTGTGTATTTATGGCTGATACTGTGGTTCCTAGCAATATTTTCTTCACCTGTTCATTTAAGGTACTGTAAACTATTTTATTATAGAATAGTGCACAGAAAATCCCCTAACTTGACAGATACAACAGAAATAGGTGTCCTGAGATATGGCACCTGTCTCCGTGACATCCCTGGGCTCAGTAAATAGCACAGAAGAATCTGACTGCAGGAGGCTAGTTTAGCCCAGTGGGCGCTTCGAAAAATTACAGTTAAAATTCATAAATCTCACTCATGTAAGCATATCGAGACCTAGTACATTGACAAAACACACAATAACCATTGGACTATATGCTGTTTCTTTTCTTGTATTCATCCAT
The DNA here is from genome assembly GCA_031834385.1 of Semotilus atromaculatus. Taxonomy (NCBI): domain Eukaryota; kingdom Metazoa; phylum Chordata; class Actinopteri; order Cypriniformes; family Leuciscidae; genus Semotilus; species Semotilus atromaculatus. The sequence goes on from JAULUF010000022.1 coordinate 38,236,843, forward strand.
CCAATCTTCTCGAATTATTATATATTATGTAATTTCACAACTTGTCTTAATAAAGACGATTATTGTAAAAAACTGTGAAAATTGAACAAGCATATGCTGGTTTCATTGTCTGTTTTTTATAATATTAAACAGAAGCAGAAGGAGTGGCTCTGACAAATTGCAGGTAATGTTTTTCATATGATTTTTTACTTCTTTTCTTTCTTTTTTTCATTGCACCTTGAACAAATATATATAAAAATGTAATCCAATATTATTTTGTGCTAAAATCTAGCAAGAATACTGATAATAGAGTCCCCAAAACTGCCAAGTATGTTATATTCTCCTAGACATCAGGATAACATCACGCTCCAAACATATCAGTAAAATCAGAGGACTCAGCACCGCTGACTTCAGTGATGTTTATTCAGCTAAATGTTTTCTGTATCAAGTTTTTTTTTTTTTTTTTTTTTTGTATGTAATGTTAAGCAACAACATGCTTCAGGAAAATGATGTTCATAATAAGCAAACATACACATAAGAGAAACAGTCTCAATATTGTGTCAGCATGACTAATGGTGAATCTAATAGTAAAAAAAAATCTTGCTGTAGGCTATTCTGTACTTTATTTGTGTATTTTATTCCCTGTTGCAGGTTATGTTTTGTAAATGTGTCATGTATATGGTATGTGGATATTTTATTCCATTTTCATTTGCTGGTCAACAAAAATAAATACCTGCTAGATAGCTGACTAAATAGGGGTAGTAAAACATATCTCTACTGTAACAATATGGACTCTGTCTGCATCATTGAATCATTTTCCTGTTATCACTGTAAAGCGGCTTTTAAACAATCTTTATTGTATAAAGCGCTTTATAAATAAAGTTCAATACTTTAAATATTTAAAGTAAAATACGTTCAATATCAAACAAATTATTTTTAATTTACTTATTTAATTAGTTGTTACTTGTATATTTGTTTTAATCGTGCATTTATTTAATTTTATTATGCAGTTATTTATTATTTTACTTTATTGTTTATTTATTTATTTATAACAATAATGATTTCTATGTGCTTTATTTCATTTTCAAGTGATATTTATTTGTTATTTAGTATTATTTAGTGTATGTTAGTTTGTCTTATTTTTATTTTGTTTCATTTTAAGTCAATTTTTCTCCTTTGAGGTTCTTTACTTGGTAACGCCACACTGTAAAAAAAAATCCCGTAAAAAAACGGCAAATCTCTGGCAGCAAAGTTTCCAGACGGTTTCCGTTAAATTACAGCAAATAACCGTTTCACAAAATTACATGGAAAACCCGTAAAAATACAGAATTTACTTTACAGTCAAAATTGATTAAATTACAGTATATTACTGTTAATAATGGCTTATTAAACCGTGGAATAACGGATAAATGATGTCAAATTACATTAAAAAGACATTTAACTTTCAGGTTAAACTGTACATTTAGGGTTTTATAAAGTTATTTTATATAATAATGCTGTCTATCTACAGTAATTATCTTTTAATATATAGTTTTTCTGTGTTAAATAACAATGAAATGATGTATAAAAATGCATAAATTAAAATACAAATGTTTGTAAATTTAGTTTTATTTTTTATTTGTACAGATCCAATTTCACAACTTTGACCAATCTCTATTTAAGTACTTAATAATAGCAAATTTACAGTCACTTTCTGTTAATTAACTAAATGTATGAGTACAGAATACCTGCACATTTACAGTATTAGTAACTGAACAAACACTGAACATCAAGATAAGTGATTAATTGGAACTAGAAGCTTAGTATATCATTTAAAACATGTAAAAATATCCACATTAAAAGACAATTGCTGTATACCTTTATAGTCTAATATAACTTTTTTTAAACATTTACAATTACATATAATCCAAAGTGATTTACCAATTAAGATAACGATAGAAGCAACAAGTGCAGAGACAAGTCCCAGTTAGTCTAGCACAGTACACATAGCAAGGTTTTTTTTTTTTTAAACAAAGATTTAGTATTATTGGGGCAAGTATCTATGAAAAAGATGGATCTTTAGCAGTTTCTTGAAAATGTGTTGAGTTGCGCCGGTCATTCCACCAGCTGGAAACAGTCCAGGTAAAGGTCATTGAAGAAAGTGTTTTTGTGTCTCTTTGGGATGATGTCACCACAAGGCGCCGTTCATTTGCAGAACACAAGCTTCTGGAGGACACATAGATCTAAAGTTTATGTATAGGGCAACCTTTAAAGAGCACTCTTGCTGCAGCATCTGGATCAGTTGCAGAGGTTTGACTGATGCTGGAAGGCCTGTCCAGAGAGAATTACAATATACAGTCTGGATAGAGCAAGAGCTTAGACCAGGAGTTGTGGAGCTCCGATAGGAAGGGCCTGATCCTCCTAATGGTGTAAGGAAAATCAGCAGGATCACAGCAAGTATGGTTTGGCTGAAACCATAAGCAGTTCTGTCTTGGCAAGGTTGAGTTGAAGGTGAAGGTCATTCATCCAGCAAGAATGTTCCATCAGCTAGGCCGAGATGCGAGCAGCTACCGTCAGATCATCTGGCTGGAATGAAAGGTAGAGATGTGTGTCATTAAGATAGCAGTGATAGGAAAAGCCATGTTTCTAAATCTAAATGACAGAGCCTAGTTACAAAAAAACTAAACAAAAAAACAATAGATGGGTGGAATCTAACACAATCATGGTCTTACTGTAGCAAAACCAAAACTTGTGAACACTTTTAGTGCAATCACATGAAATCAGAAGACTCGTCATTACTATTTTTTTAAAGTTAATTCTTCCCATACCTTGTTTGCCATGATCATCTGCTTTCCACAGGACCTGAAATCACAAAAAAATAAGTTATTTTAAAACTCAGTATTACATTTACACATGTCAGAATGTGTTGCATTGGGACAGTGCAAAAACTCAACTGACTATGATCTGGAAGCTGAGCAGGAAAGGTTACCAGTTAAGTATGTTTTGAGCTGATTTTAGCTACATCTAAATTAAAAATGAATATGATTTACGTGACCTAGCTGCATCAGTTACACATAGGGGTTCATTATGTTATATTCATACTCTAGTCTTCGCTGTATTATTAACAAGTAACGTTACAGAACTGAATTCGATTTCTTAACATTCTTGATAGAGTTAACTTAGTCACGTTAACCATTTCAAAATTAGCCATGGTTTAACTAACGTTACTAAGAAAACAAAAACAAAAAAGGTAGGTCCATTTTTAGTAAAACTGTGGTTATTAAATTGGTAATAAATCTGCCAAAAACGTGGTTACTACAATTTTACTATAATACAATCAAGGATGTTTTTTAAGAGAAGAGTTTTCAGCTTCCAGACAGTGTTTCAAAATGTCCCGCCGTTTAAGAGATGGATTGACTGACTAAGTTATCATAACGAAGATTTTATACAAAATTGGACGGACTTTGATACGCATAACAAGTCTAACGTTACTAAAGCTTGTTTTAGGTCTTTAGAGATGTTCAACTGATCTTTCTTAAAACAGATGGCAAATAGAAAGGCATGCTGCAGTGTTTTGCCCTCCAGCTCTCGGCAACAGTTATGACTGAACATTAATGCTAACGATACCTTGGAAACTGTCAATTTTACACAAATCAATGTAATATAAAATATCGTTTACATAATAGTATGAGACTCTTACCTCAGCCGGTGATCGGTTGCTTGGCATGATGATGTCCGCTGTGACGATCCAGGCTCAACGGCTGCTCCTGACGAATACGATTATAGCTTTGAACCACTGTGATCGCAAACAATCCACTTCACAACCGTAGACTAAATTCAAATCTCCCGCTTGCTTGAGTTGACACAGGTCCAAACAACTAACCGTTGTGGTGGGCGGGACTAAGCATCGGAAAAGTATTGGCGGATAATTTGAATCTGCGTCATTGCGCGCGCCCGCGCGAACACACACACACACAGTCGCACGCACACAAAGCCACGCAATGTGTGCAGCAACGCAGATTTGGAAAAATATTCATAAAACACATAACACGAAATTGATAATACAAATGATTATCAAAATGAGCACATTTGCCAGACAAGATTAAAATACGGTCTGAAAGATTTGCAAGACTTTATTGCTTACGACTATAAAGATTTTATATTTGCAAGACAACATTTAAAAGACTGTTGTATACCTACTGTATACAAATACAATTATTTAACCTTAAAACTCACTTTGACATCCACATGATCTTCAAGGACAACATGTTAAATGACTGCTGATTTCTGCAGTTATACCTTCTTTTCTTTGTTTTCTAATTTCACAGAAATAATCTGTAAAATATTACTGAATATTTAATGTAAAATTACACACAACCCTGTAAAAATACAGACAATTTCCTTAAAAAAAACGGTAAAATTGATGTAAAACCAAAATACAAACAATTACCTGTAAATATAATAGTGGACCTTTAAATTACAGCAAAAATCTGTAAATTAACAGGTATTCACTGTATAATGAAAAAACGGCACAATTCTGTAAAAAAATACAGGGCTTTACCTGTAAATTAACTTTTTTTTTTTACAGTGCACAGTTGCAGGACTAACCTTAACCATGCTGTAATGTAAGAAACTTTCAGTAGTTTAGACATGCAGCTGTTAGTTAGCTTTCTGACACAGCTGTCAAGGCAGAGCAGCACAACCATGCAGAATCATATTCTGTCAGTTAGCAGACAGCTAATAACCAGAACAAGTTGTCACTGAAGCTTAAACTTGGCTTTTCACTTCTTATAGCGCTCACAACGGCCTTAAGTGCTGCCATACAATAGTGGGAAAAAATAGAATTTATGTGAGCTTTCATACTTTAATAGTCCGGATATGTTCTCTAGACACATGGCTATTTCTCCATACATTAGTCATTCAGTAAAGTAGCACTGAGTGGAAGCTGACTGACCAATAAAAATGGCATTGATGCTAATTGTGAATAAAAGATGATTAGTGTAAAATATGTTATGAGAGCATGAGCTTGTCCATTGCCTCTGTGTGAATGTGTGTGGTCTTCATCGGTAGGGGAAACGGATGGGGTTCAGTGTGCTTGGGCTGAGGCTTAATGAAGCGGTAAGCAGCACCTGTGGCCCACTGTCGATCTGGAGCAGTGGCTGGGATGGGAGCAGCTGAGAACTGTTGGCCCGCATAGGGAGAGGAGCAGAGATCAGGGGCCGACCCCGTTCATTCCGGCTGGGCCAAACTGTGTGTCCGGCCTCCTTGCCAGAATAACCTCCAGTGGGCCACCAGGCTCCTCGAGTTACAGCTTCTCACATCACTTCCTGTGTAATGTTTCACTTGTTTTGTAGTACTGGACTCCGACAGTGAGCTCGCTGCTGACTACAGGTCTGGATAGAGTATATAGGAGGAGGGATGACAGACGATCTGGTTCATGTACTGTATGGATGATTTTACATGTCAAGTGTGAAAGGACAGGTGACAACACATGTGGCACCTGTTCAGATATCAGAATATTAAAGGCAGTCATAGAGGAGAGAACTGCCATAGAGCAAAGCTAGACAATTTGCAAAAACTATAAGTGAATTATTAACAGCTTAAGATCAACATTTTAGTGTACATATACAGTATATTCATATATATGAAATTTTACATACAATAATACATAAATACGTTTTAGCATAAAAATGCTTCTTACTTTTCTCGTGTGCATTCCTCTGTCACATATGGAAGCTTGTTTCCGCCACAGAATAAAAAATAAATAAGGTAATTGCTACTTTTTATCTCACAATTCTGACTTTTTTCTCGAAATTGCTAGTTTACGTCACGCAGAATTGCGTGATTTAAACACGCAATTGCGTGTTATAAAGCCAGAATTATACGTGTTATAAAGTCGCAAATCTTAAATTACGCAATTCTGACTTTTCTCAGAATTGTGAGATATAAACTCACAATTGTGTGAAATAAAGTCACAAATGTGAGAAATACAGTCAGAATTTGTGAGATATAAACTCATGTAAAAAAAGTCAGCCTTTTTATCCCTCAGAATTGGACTTTATAATTTGCAATTGCGCATTTATATCTAATAAAACTGAATTTATAACACGCAATTGAGAGATAAATAGATCAATTATTCCGTTTTATTCCGAAAACAAGCTTCCATAGTCACAGGCAATGTAAATGATGGGCCCTTTCTAAATATATTGTCACATGACCAATATTGTACACATCCGACAGAGTTTACCCACTGACACGTCTACCCAACTGATCACTTCCAATTAAGTCATGAAACCGAAAACACATAATGAGAACACTAACCCCAAAAAAAAAAAAAAGGTTTCATTAAGTCTTTGCTTCTGGCACAGTCTGACTATGATAATGCTCCAGTCTTCAACAATCTGTCTGTTGTCTGCAATGTAGGCCAAAGTGACTGAGGCTATTTACACACACAAATAAGGTCAACTGAAAGCCAAGACATTGCAAATGTGGTCAAATAACTGCTTTTAAAATGATGGCCCAAGGTGACAATTATTTCATCAATTTTACTGTTCACAATGTCATGCTCACTGGTGTGAAATCTAAAGGTTGACTTGGTTTAAAGTGTTTAACATTTTGTCTCCAGACCTTACACTCGTGTGCCTTCATTAGAGATTCCAACAATAGTTTGTGCAAGTTTTCCTCTAAACAGATGCTATGAATTGCCTCTGACTGACAGCCAAGACTCACAGACAGAACCAGATTGTTAGCCCATTTAAATACAACACCTTTCAGCATTTTAACACGACAGCGCGGGCGAGTTTTCAGTTAATGTTTTGTCAGTGTGATGTATAGAGAGCAACCCTGACAGAAGCAGAGTTAAGCTGACATTTGCAAATGTTTTGTCTAAGAATACTAGAGGATGCAGACAGGCAATAGACTCACAAATTTACATTTTAAGAATGTGTCCTGTCTTTAACAGTAAAAAAAAAAAAAAAAAAAAAAAATGAATAAACACACACACACACAGCATGGTCACAGACAGTGTGTCCATCTGCATGTTGAATTTGATGTGTAGAAATAATGACATGTTCAGTATGTCCTGTACGATGTGGAGACTCAATCAACACAATGATATTGCCATGTGCCTATTGTGCATAAGTGTGTGTGTGTGTGTGTGTGTGTGTGTGTGTGTGTGTGTGTGTTTTACAGTACTCCATCTGCAGTCCCTGAAGGGAATGATGTGTTGAAGAGTTCAGCCAAGAGTCTACAAGAAACGTGTGAATCATTAACAGCCTCTTAACCAGCAGAGAGTTCTGGGAAGGTGCCAGTGTGACTTCTATAGCTGTTAGTTTGCTTTCCTGTCCGCACTCCAGACTTTCCAGTGTTCCTTGTTGATGTCCCTCATCTGTATTCTGTTTTTCATTATTTTTACGGCTTATTTGCCTTTATTAAATAGGACATTGTAGAGGGGAGAGGGAAATAAATTTGAAAGTGGCAGAGGATGAGGACTGGGATTGAGAGGCGACCCAAAACTGATTTGAATTTTAGGTTGACTGCACTAGTGTTAGGGAAGTCATTATTTGGAATAATGTAAGTACACAAGTCAGCATAATATATAATATTTTTTCTAGTGGTTTTTGGATATTTTAATGCAAATTTCTTACAAATTGTGCCTTTAAGAATACACTGATATTACAATTCTAAGAGATTAATGGCAGAGGATCAGTATTATATATCAATATATATTTCTATCATGACAGCTCTCCAAAAAATTTTGCATGGTAGGCTAATGGATGGATATATGTTAATGTGTTTGGTCTTGGTGGAACAGATCTGCTACACTGCTGCTGCTGTAGATTATTGCTGATGATGATATTGCTTCTGCTGTACGTTATTGCTGCTGCTGATGATGATGAGATTTCTGCTGCTGTAGATTATTGCTGCTGATGATTATTGCTGCTGATGATGATATTGCTGCTGATGTAGGTTATTGCTGCTGCTGCTGATGATATTGCTGCTGATGTAGGTTATTGCTGCTGATGATGATGATATTGCTGCTGATGTAGATTATTGCTGCTGCTGATGATGATATTGCTGCTGCTGATGATGATATTGCTGTTGCTGATGATGATATTGCTAATGATGTAGATTATTGCTTCTGATGATGCTAGATTATTGCTGTTCATGATGATGATATTGCTGATGCTGTAGATTGTATTGCTGCTGCTGTAATTTATAGCTGCTGTAGCTGATATTGCTGCTACTGTAGATTATTTCTGATGCTGCAGAATATTTCTGATGCTGTTGATGGTGAGATTGCTACTGATAATATTGCTGGTGCTGTAGATTATTGCTGATAATGATGATATTGCTGCTGCTTGAGATTATTGCTGCTGCTGATTCTGATGGTGAGATTGCTGCTGATGAAATTGATGCTGCTGTAGTTTATTTTTGCATCTGGCTAGTGCTGTTCCCTTAATGGTCAGTAAGTGGAGAGTAGATGGTCTTTTGTGGCTGTATATGTATTGCAGTAACAGTGCCAGTAGCATCGGTATTCATATTAGTAGCATCTGGTTGAATTTGATTGAAAAAGTGTGATGTAACTTTACTGAAGAGCTTGCCCAGGATAAATGAACCAAATATCTCAGAGTTATGCCTCTCTGATTACAGAAATTTTAGGCGTAACAATATATTACTGAAAATAAAAGAAATTTGTATTTGGGATGGGATGTGGACTTTTCCAAACGTCATGGCTGCACTGTGGGATTAGCAAAACTCTCGTCAGATGACACAAGCATTTATTAATTCAAGATTTGAATTAGATTTGACAGAAGGAGGCCTATTTCAGCCTAACAACTAAAATGGAGAACATTTGTTGAGACAACATCGCAAATAAACAAGAGGGCTCCCAGGTTAAATCAACAGTGTAAACAGAAGCGAATTACTCCTCTTTTGAAATTAGTTGTTAACACAGAAACAATGGACAAGACAGGCCGATCTCTCGGAGAACACATTAAGCCTAAATGAGACTGAAGGAATTTTTGTGCTGGCGCTGTGACTTTGGCTTATGCTGATTAACAATTTACACGTTTCTTTCCCCGCCTCGATTCCCAGCGCTGTTTAAGACGAGAGAATGATTTAGCTGGGAAGGCCTAAGTATCACTGGAAGTCGTCTGACCTTGGAATCAATCAGGCAGAACTAGTAGAGCAAATCAAAAATAAACAAACTGGACTGCCAGAGTATTCAGAAACGAATTAGAACAGACCATTCGCAGGATAATATCCACAGATGCACCACCTGGGTGCACTGTTCTCAACAGACAAATAAAACACACAGACTCAATTTTTGGAAAAGATAACATGGGAGACCAGGGCTAGTAAAAGTGATTGTGTCTGAGGGAAGGTTTTTTTTGTTTGTTTTGTTTTTTAAAGTCACTTTCTCTTTAGGCATCTACTGTACTTGTATGCTAGAAAAAAAAGAGTTATTGAACATATCAAAGTGAAATCTGACATTAAACACTATTACAAGGTTTTCAGCACATTTGAACATGAAAACAATTAGGAAAAATTTAAGAAAACAAAAATGTAAAAAACGATTGTTTTAGCCAGCAAATAATAACTAAACTGTAAAAATAGTGATAATATGAAATGTTATTACCATTTTAAATAACTGTTTCCTATTGTAATATACAGTATAGTATTTCAAAATGCAATGTTGATTTTTCAGCACCATTACTCCAGTCTTCAGTGTCACATGATCTTTCAAAAATCATTCTAATATGCTGATTTGATGCTCAAGAAACATTTATTATTATCAAGTGTAGATTTCCCACCTCTTTTTTCAAAATACCTTAATGTTTTTTTGTTTTTGTTTTTTTACATGTTTTATGCCTTTTTTGATCAATTGAATGCATCCTTGCTTCATTAAGTATGCATTTCCTTTTATAATTATTGGATTGGTTTCTTTTTAAATGTAAAAGTAAAAAAAAAAAAAAAAAAAAAAAAAAAATCACAATGACCCCAATCTTTGGAAATGGTTCTTTAGTTTAATTAAATATGCAGCCTTGGTGAACATAGGCAAGACAAGTTTATTTAGCCTATAGCACATTTCATACACTATGGCAATTCAAAGTGCTTTACATAGAAAGGAATAAAAATAATCACAAAATAAAAGCAAGGATAAAACAGTTTTTCAATATGCTTTACATAGAAAATAATTAAAATAATCACATGGCAATTCAAAAGGCTTTGCATAGAAAATAAACAAAATGAAAGCAAGGGAAATTAAAACAGGAGTAAATGAATGAAAGTAGTAAAAAGATGATACATAGAATAAACTGCATGGCAAACACACTGTATAATCTTACAGACCCCACGTTTTTAACGATAAATTATTTTTATATTATAATGATGCAATTATATATGATTGCAAATGTGTAACAAAACCAAAGTGTTAAGGAGATACAAAGAAAGACTTACAAGATTTGAAGGGGAAAAAATCATGTTGAAGTGTTTAGCCAATTACTAGCATTCTTCCCTCTCACAGACACAAAAACACACATACACACACACTGACATGTGCGTCTGTCTGTGAAGAACACAGGAAGCGACAGAGATTTATTAGCCTTACAAACGTATTACTCCACAACTATACCCCCCCTCCGAACACACTCACACTCTCTGAGCTGCTCTTCACACACGCTCTCCTTCATCCATATATCTCCAGCTATTTCATTAGCTGAATGGCCAATAAATCCAACACCTCTTTTCTCACTTGTTTTTGAAACAGTGCTCATTGGCTGATACTCATTATGAAGCCTGAATGTGTCTTCAGGCCACTGCTCTGACACAAATCACAGCTTCAGACCAAACTCAAATCTCAACTGCATCATTTACTGCAGACCATCCTTTTATAAGAACACACTTGATTCAGGGATTCTGACAACTGATATAGATTATACAATAAAAGTCCTGATGTGACAGCAATTTATTGAGATTTATTGGATGAACTGCTCACGTAGGACACAGTATTAATTGCTTATGCGTGTGCTTAGGACTGAGTGCAAAGGTTTATGAAATGTAAAAAGTTATATTTTAATATAAAATACAATTTAATTATGTGATGGCAAAGCTGAATTTTCAGTAGCTATTCCCTTTTTATGTACTATTATTTTTAGGGGTGTATCAAAACCATATCACGATATTGAACTCATGATACAATGTTAATGCGATACTCCAAGATGGTATAAGGTTAAGAAAAAATTTACAGTTGATTAAAATGGTAAATTTAGTATTACATTGGGGGTGTAAATGAATGGGCTTGGACTTGGTGCTGCTAACCCAATGCACAGGACAAGGGTGACACCAGAATACAAATATTCATGATTCTAAAGCTGAAAATCGATAATTATTTTAGACGAAAATGCTTGCACTCTGACTAGTTATATTTAAAATAATGTAGGCCACTTTTTACTGGCAACATAAGACATTTTGCATGATCAGAACCCCCCATTACATTATTATACATTATATTCAACATCATATATAGTAGCTGTAGTACTAGTAGTTGTCAATGTAGTACTGACACTAAAATGTAAACTTGAATTTTTATTTTGGGTGAACTATACACAAAACAGATTGTCACTATCCACGATACATATTGTAGCATTTTTGTATTGCGATATGTTGTGACACGACAATATCGTTATACCCCTAATTATTTTTGTCACATATTGAGACTCGCTCCCTCAGTCAATATCAAGCGGTCAAGGGTCTGTCCAAATAAACTTCCCTCCCTCGTCCACCTGACGAAATTGAGCGAACTTCAAAATGTCCACGTGGATTCCACCAAGGGAAATGCTGAGGGAAGTTTGCAGTTGTGTGTGTAAAAGTGGAGTGAAACGCAGTCTCTGTCTCAGAAGAGAGGGTGTGGATAGAGTGATCGACTTAAAAAATGATGGAAGATGGTGTTTGTGGTGAGCGCCACACCTGTCAGATCTGTGTGTAAAGTAAATTCAAGGACCACTCGAGCCTGACCCCATCCAAAATGTGTGTGTGTGTGCTTCTGCTTGACCTAATGAATTGTGGGTCTGGGCTTTGACAGATTGGGTCGCATCATTTAGGATGTAATGAGCTGCCAGCAACCTCATTGCTGGATGACATATGTGTTTAAACCCTCCCTATGACAGATGGAACACATAACTCGAGTGTGTGTGCAAATGTGCACTTCAACAGGTTCTAATGCCCATCTAATCCTTCCATAAAGCTGAGACATGCATCCCTACATATAAATGCATATCCTCAGCCCACTCACTGTCAGCTAATCTTCCATTAACATACATTAAGCGTGTCCTTTCTGACAAATGCAGCTGTTTTGAGCGGCACAGAGCAGCATTTAGACCCAACGATCTCCTGGCATCATCTAGGGGCAGTGAAGGTAAAAAGCCTGTGGGCAAGATCTCATAAAACACTTAGTGCACACTAAAAGTTAAACACTTGCTTAGGCTGTATGACATTACATCACCGATCACTCTCTTAAATCACACACTATTAAAGGGATATTTCACCCAAAAATTACTTACCCTCATGAGTTTTTTGTTTTCGTAATCAAACGGTTGATGGTAGAAATTGACTTCCATAGTAGAAAAAAAAAAATACAATGAAAGTCAATGTCTACTGTCAGTAGCATTCTTCAACAGATCTTCCTTTGTGTTCAAAGGAAGAAAGAAACTCATACAGGTTTGGAACAACATGAGGGTGAGTAAATGATGACACAATTTTAATTTTGGGGTGAACTATCCCTTTAATACTCTAGAGCTTTTTTAGCCAAGCGCACTTGCTTGTCTGCATTTTTAGCAGACACATGTAGCAACCTTTTAATGAAACATATTTAGAAGTGGTCTGATGGAAACAAGACATGTATGACTTCTGAGGCCTCATTTATCAAATGTTGCGTAGAAACCGTCCTACATTTGATGTAAGATCAGTTCTCAAATGTGCATAGGCTACGTGTGATTCAGAGAATGAACATACGCACAAAAAACATGCGTACGCCTCTCTTCGCAGCTGAAGGGTTTCCGATCTCCCCCTAACTCTTTCCCCGCCAGCTTTTTTTATCATTTTCACAAAAGTTTCATGGCCTCCAGAATATTTTGTTGTATGAAAATCTGAACATACAATAGATCAAAAGAGAGAACACACCAAAAACCCTCTGTTTAGAAAAAAACTAAATTATTCTAGCTTCATGCATTCTTTTTTTAATCAACATTTGAAAGTGGGTAAGTTTAAAAAGCAACATTTTGAGCAAAAAGCTGAGAATAGGTGCCCTTTAACACCCCCAAAGTCTTGTAGCTTGTCCTGGGTCAACATTTCAGAATTTCGTCAGCACGTACAGCACGCAATGCCTACCAGACTCGCGAAAACATTTCTTCTTTATGTCGTGCCGTTTTAAAGTTAGAGCCGGAAAGCTGTTTTTGAGTGCGGTTAGTGAATTATTTCGTGCAATACTTTTTTTGACTGACAAGTTGTATTTATAGTTTCATGTGCCCTTGTAATGATAATACTGAAGGTGTATTAGTACTACAACATATCCTTAAGTGTGTAATATAAGAGTTTTTTTAGTTTAACTGTCAGGAGGCGCTGTCGGGACGGTTGAAACAAGTGTTCAATCTCCAATAAATGTAATTTATCGTCTTCTGGTTGACAATTTTCTTCATAATAACAGGCTATTCAACTACCAAACACTCAATATGACTCAAGGAAGAAATTTAAGAAAACGGATTTGTCTTTATCCGTCAAGATAGCCTATTATAAAGATTATGCAAAATGCGCATACACTGTATTGCCTATTGTTTATTGGGCGACAGAATTTTATTTTAATATGAACCTTTAAATTAAAATAAATGACAAAACATGTTTGTAACAATATGTATATAAGTTACTTGTCAGGTACAGTATTGTCAGCCCGTTCTCATCCCAAGGCGTCATATACTGACGCTCGTGACATTTCGTCTACATTCAACGCGCATGGTACCCTTTAGCGTCAATATGAGACGCAGATTTAAATGGGTCAGAAGGCGCCTCCTAGCGGTCTAACCCTAACCCTACACCAGACCTAAACCTACCCATTCTTGTGCGTGTTATATTGACGCTAAAGGGTACCATGCGCGTTAGATTTAGACGAAATGTCAAAAGTGTCAGATATGACGCCAAAGGATGAGAATGCGTTGGTATTGTTCATAAAAACAAGCATTAGATGAATAGTTACCATTTAAACTGTTATGTTTCATCCGTCCCACCCCTGTGTTGCAATTGAAACAAAGCACTACTACCGTTCAAAGTAAATTTTTACTTAAATCATTCTATATTTGTACCGAATAACACATGATGCTAAGAGAACACATATGTGAGTTGTTGATCACACACACACAAAAAATCTATATGTAACCTTATCTTAGAAAACGGCGTTTATCTGAAAAGTGTTTCAACTGTCCCGGCTCTCCCCTAATATTAGTAAGTTTTGATTTATATGCAGTTTAATGTTGATGATCATGCTATTTTACGTATGCATATGATTACATGTGCTTTCGCTAGTTTCTGCTTCTGCTTGTGATCCAGAGAGTCTGTACTCTTTCAGAAGATGTGTCACAGCCTCCCGTATAACAGTTGGCTCATCATAAATGACGTAACATTCCGTCAGTGGCGAGGAAAGAGTCATTAACATCGAGGCCCAGTCTATTCACCTAAGCACTTTTCCACGTCAGAGTTTTATTACAGTTTTTCTCAGTCACTTTGGTGCATTTCTCATCACTATTTACATTTGCACAACAGTTAGTTCAACCTCCACAACATTTAGTAATTTGTGCACATCATAGTGATGACCCAGATTCTCATTCCTTTGCAAACAAATTGCAAATACTTTTGGACATGCATCAATTACTTTCATACAACTCTCTGCTGTTTTATAACATTATCATTTGCTTATGTCATGTCAGTCAAAATTAACTATAGTGAATGCTGAATAGTCATTCCATATAAAACGAATAGTCCTCATTTTATTGCTTGAGTCATCACATATAAAAAGGTTGAACCCGATGTCAAAATCTGTCAAGCAAATTTTACAAATTTTTCTATCTTTTTTTTCATGAAAATGTCTCCTAAATTGAACAGTTTCTCTTTACTTATGTGAACTTATGTGGCCAGACAGAGAAGAACGTCTGGATGTGCATGAATGATTTACAGTACTGTGTATGTTGTATGCTCAGTTCCAATCTGTACTGCAATATTGTTTACAGTTGTGCACAGCTCTACCCAAAGGGAGTTTATGTTTGTTGTAAATAAGGGTCTATTTTTTTTCTTTTGCACAATGCTGTGAACAAATTAGATTTACAAAGAGCATATGCAGTACAAATGTGAAACATACATATTCAGTGTATTGTACTCAGTTACCTCACTAAATACAGTAATGTGTAACTTTACTGTAGTTTTACAGTTTTTTACAGTCGCTAGGACACATTTCTCAATACTTAGGTCAAAAACATACTCCAAAAACATAAAAATATAATAACTGCATGACGTCTGATTCATTCTAGTAACATATATTGCAGTGAATTCTAAACAGTAGAGAGGTAGAAGAAAGAAAGCATTTACATAGGAAAACATTGTATAAAGTTACCTGTTGTTAGTGTTTTTTATGTTATTGTTTTGTGGGTGACAAAGTGTGTTTGTTAGCTGTCAACCTTTGCTAGTGTTATGGAAGAATGTGTTGATTTGAGATATGTATGAAGTGATTTGGTAGTTTTAGTGCATTTTGAATGTGAAATGAACTGCTGTGCTGAGCTGAAAGTTGGTTAGGAGAACTGTGTGAAGAGTTTAGAAAAAGTGACTTAAGTATTGAAAAATGTGTCCTAACGACTGTAAAAAACTGTAAAATGGCTGTACAAATAGTATATAGTGCAATTTTCAGGTAGTGTCACCAAGATCTGACTTTTTTGCATTGGAAAATGTTTACAGAGTAAACTGTCATAATGAAAACATGACAAAGCCATTTGACTATCTTGTTCATAAACAATGGTGTCAGGACTTTTCATCTTGATGACACTGACACTTTCATTGACATGAATACTTGCTTTTGAGGAGTGAGTTATCCATTTTGAGCAAGTGACACGCTTTTGCAGGTTATCAACTAGGTTTTGCAGTTTGTACTAATTGTTTTGAGAACTGCATTAACTGTTGTGCAAATGTAAATAGTGATGTGAGAAATGCACCAAAGCGACGGAGAAAAGCTAATATGAATGTTGGCGTGGATTTTAGTGTTTGCTAGGTTCGAATCTGTGCGTACGTTCTTTTATAAATGAGGCCTCTGGACTCAAATGTAATCGTATTCCTGTTGGAAAAAAGACAATACATTTTAGTGTGTGTGTGTGTGTGTGTGTGTGCGTGTGTGTGTGTGCGTGTGTGTGTGTGTGTGTGTGTGTGTGTGTGTGTGTGTGTGTGTGTGTGTGTGTGTTTGATGCTGGAGAGCTATTACACACTCATTAGTTCTTCTTCAGTGGTTTGGGAATGACACACAGCTGACCCCCTTCACCTCTAAACACCCCCCACCCCACATCCCTCCCCATTGACACACTGAAGACAGATCCAGTCCCTTTCTCTATATTCAAATCCATTTCTCATTTCATCTTTCATAGTGCAATGAAGGTGCATAGTCTGAATCAAGTTAAAACTCTGAAAACTTGAGTAAAAAACTAATACAAATGCCAGAAATTATTGTATTGAGTCAAATGAATGGAAACAATGGAACGATGTTGGTTTCATAATGATGAATAATTTTTAACAGTGTACGTTCAAATTTCTTTGTCTCTTTATGTTGTTTTGCATTTTTGATTTGATGAACATGCAATCAAGATCTGTTAATATTCATACGCTCTCTGCACAACCCCATCTGCAAATGGGAGGATAGATCCATGTTGCTGACAGGTTCATCAAACATGGGTGGACACGCTCACAGGACTTCATGAATATGAGTGTTACTTAGCAACAGGTTGATTCCAGTATAAAGGAGAGAAGTGGGAACGAGGGCGTCTCTGTTACCAGCCCTAAATGAAATGATTCTGGGTCTCATCTTGAAGCCGGTGTGTTGTAGAGGTCAGGTTCATGTCCCTCCAGCCGAGTCTGCAGCTCTCTTGAGGCTGGCCAGGAAATGTTAGACTGATTGAGTCAGAGTTTTCCACTTCAAATTATGAAAGCTTGTGGGAAGAGAAGAGGAGGCTCTGCTTCACTCCGCACTCTGCAATATCTCAACACTCTTGGAATGGATGTCAAAAAAGATGAGCGGAACGAACCTGCATGATGTTCAATTAGAACATTATAATGCGTCACCATATACTGTACAATATACAATGTGTAAAGTAGTGCAGTGGTTTTCAAATGGGTGCCATTGAGTCTTTTGAATAAATTAAATTAAATTAAATTTACATGGAAATGCGGTGCTGATTGTGGTGCCCATGGATAGATATATTACTTTTTTTTAATGTAATATGTAATTTATTCCAATGTTCTAACATAATCCTTCAAAAATGCAAGAAACATTTCTTATTATTATCAATAATAATATTGCCTTATATATTCATTTATTTATTTATTGGTTGGTTGGTTGGAAACTATGATACATCTTTTTCGGACTCTTTGATTAATAAAAAGTGCAAAAGAACAGCATTCTTTTATAAAAACTCTTTTTTTTAAAAAAAAAAAAGATTTTCTATTTTCCCACATCTTTTCTGTTACTTTTGATATATTTAATGTGTCCTTGCAGAATATAATTATAGAAGTATTCATTTATATATGAAAATATTTGTTTATGTGTATATAATTATACAGCCATACATGAATGCTGCTTTTTTTTTATTTTTTATCTTTCAATATCTGATAAATTGTAACCTCTGGTTTCTTTGAGTGTTCATTAGCAGAGCCAATAACAGATGTCAGAAGACGTTATTACACTTTCAATAACAGCTCTGTGTGAGAACAGGTTTGCGATGTCCAGTTTTTTTGACAGGCCTTAGGCTACATGTTGTTGTGCTTTATGACACTTGCTATTTTAGTCCCATATGAAATCATCAGCCTACATCGCCACACCATTGATCTTCTTCACAACGCTGTCAGAGCTGGTGGATGTGTTTGAGATACTGAGTTTTTAAATATGTAGAATATTTCTGTGCCCAGCATGATGCAGATGTTTGTAAGCATAGTGTTACGTGAGTGTTCAGTCAATGTCATGAGAGTGAAGTCACTCGTGAAATGAGGCATGTGTCAAATATTTAAAGCTCTGAATCCGTTTTATGGCCTCATGAGTATTTGACATGTTGATGAGCAGATGGCGGCACCCTCGTGTGCTGAATTGTGAAACTCTTCATATGAACAACACAGCAGCAGTCACATCACATCAAGTGTATCTGTCGGCATCCCACAAGACCACAAACCATTCCCGCTACATCTATGAAACTCTGAGAAAGCTGTCCGTTAGCATTCCCTACAACATTTGTTTTGAAATCATCTTTGCTAGTGCGTAGTCTAAGCACTCAATTCTGGACTCAATGGCTGTATCCGAAATCCCTACTACATAGAAGGTGAAAAACAGTATGTGACAAGAGAAGTATGTCGAATTCACAGTACAGTAGGCAAAAAGCACCCGGGTGACCTACTGCTTCCGGCGAGATTCTGAAGTGCACATATGATGGAAACTTTACTATCCCATGAGGCCATAGGATAGGGCTTGTGAATGGTTGTGAAGCGAAGCAACTGACGCTAGTAGGTCACATGATAATAGCAGCAATACAAAGTTAGTACCTTCAGTAGATTGTACATTTCCTAATATATCTTAATTTTAGTAAGGATCTTGAGTTGGGTTAGCTTTAGGTCTGGGGCAGGTTTGTTACTTCTAAATATATTACAAGCTAGTGGTGTCAACAATAATCGATTCGCAATGGGGGAAATGCATGATTCAGCATCAATGCGTCAAAGTGCCATAATCGATTATGTCACTGTTTCTTTTCTGGCCTTGGACAATAAAGTTTTGAAGTTTCACTTACTTCCGGGGGCATAATAACTGAAAGCAGTGATTTATGTTTTCTTTTTCAGGTTTGAAAATGCCATATCCAATACCCTGTACCATTCAATTTTATTTTATTTAATGACATTTATGTCAAAGATACAGGAGAGTTATAATACACACATAGCAACCAATAAAATCTGTTGTTCAATATCTGACTGCTTGTATTGCCTCATGACTGATGAAAAATTTGCCTTGTTGTGTGCAGTAGAATTTTGATGCATCGCAATGCATCATAGAATCGAATTGAATCGGATCGTTACCTGGTGAATCGAATCGAATTGTGAGGGCAGTGCCAATGCACAGCCCTATTACAAGCTACTATTGATTGTGTTTCGCTCAAAAGGTGATTGTTGAGATTTGACCTCAATACAATTCTGCAATACAATCATGCTGTATTTCATTAATAAGAACAGTTTGGTCTGAAGTCTTGCGATGAGAGCTTCTAAATGGTCTAAATGAATGAAATCATGAACAAACAAAGGCATGCGCTGAACAAGAGGTCTGGTTCAGGCAATAATGCTGTAAGCAGCACAAATTCTGACATTTGAATGCCGATGAATTCGTCTATTGGAGTGCCATCCGTCAGCACTCTCTAAAACAAAGCTTGTCCTTGGACACCCTCTATAATTTAAGCAGTGTATCGTGATTGTGGTTCAGAGCCAGACAATTGGCAAACAACCTTTCAGTGGTATCATATTTAAAATGTACTCAATTCTACAAATGGAAAACCAGTTTGGAGTAAGCAGCAGTGTTCGTCTCCCACTGAGTAGCACTTATACTAAGTGATGTCTGTATGTTCATTGCGATGCTGATGTTTGCATGTGTGTGCAGCAGCAGCTGTGGGCTGACCGCTGCACCGGCTACAGTCTTAATTATGGTGTGGGATCTTAAAAGCCCTGCAGAAGCTGGAAACACCCAGGGGGAGCAGAACGCGGCACCTGAACCTGAGCAAATGAAAGTCATCAATCATGTGAGGATGCACCACATCCATTCAGGGACTGAACACCAACCTGCACACACACACTTTGGGTTTTCATGTTTTATGGGGACTTAACGATTTTTATACTGTACAAACTGTATATTCTATACCCATAAACCTACCCATCACAGAAAACTTCCTGCATTTTTACATTTGAAACAAACATCACTTAATATGATTTATAAGCTGTTTTCCTTATGGGGACCAAAAATGTTCTCAAAAGCACAATCATTTCAGATATTGCCATCACACATCACACAAGGTTTCCATGTTTTATAGGGCCTTTCCATAGACATGATTTTATAATGTACAAACCTAACTGTATATTATATCCCCTAAACTTACCCATCACAGAAACCTTTCTGCATTTTTACATTTCCAAAAAATATTATTTTGTTTAATTTATAAGCTGTTTGCCTCATGGAGACTACAAGGTCAAAGAATTCTGGTATTACTACACTATTTTACCAAAAGTTTTGGAACGTCCGCCTTTACATGCACGTGAGCTTTAATGACATTCCAGAACACGTCTCCACCGCTCTAGAGTCCAGTGGCGCTGTGCTTTACACCACTGCATTCGATGCTTTGCATTTCACTTGGTGATGAAAGGCTTGGATGCAGCTGCTCGGCCATGAAAACCCATTCCATGAAGCTCTCTATGCACTGTTCTTAAGGCTAATCTGAAGGCCACACGAAGTTTGGAGGTCTGTAACTATTGACTATTGACTCTGCAGAAAGTTGGCTACTTCTGCGCACTGTGCGCCTCAGCATGCACTGACCCTGCTCTGTGATTTTACGTGGCCTACCACTTCGTGGCTGAGTTGCTGTTGTTACCAATTGCTTCCACTTTGTTATTAATCCACTTGATTTTTTACAACTGTGGCCATGGAAGTGATTGGAACACTTAAATTCAATGATTTTGAGGGGTGTCTTCATACTTTTGGCAATATAGTATATCCTGCTGGGGATATTTGGTCCCCATGATGTAGGGAATACCAGGATCACACACACACACACCTTGTGTGAAAATCAGAGTTGGCGTATACATACATATGCATGTCTGTTTGAAGTTTGTTAGAAATAGCAAATCATGTTATACGATTAACACCCACGGCAAGGTTGTGGTTAAGCAGAACTGATCATGGAATAAATTGTGTAGCTGTTAATAATTGCACAACCAGGCAAAATACGCACATCTGAACAGACTCTCTGGCCTTATTCATGACAATTGAGCAGAACAAATTTCTGCGTAAATTGTTTATACCGCACACATTTATGAACAATAGAAATGTTTTATGAATGTATTTGTCCACGTTTTACTGTAAATGTGCAATCCACAACTGTTTAAACACTGTATTTTAAATCAGAAACATATATGTTAGCCAATAAGGGATTTAGAAAATGTTCATGCTGAATAAGGAATAAATTACATTTTAAAATATATTCAAATAGAAACCTATTATTTTAGATTGAAACATGTCTCAATAATAATGTTTTTACTGTATTTTAATTAATTATTTTAATCTTATGCTGACAAAGCCTTGTTAAGCATAAGAGACTTTCAAAAGCATTTTTGAAAAATCTTACCGACCAGAAACTTTTGAACTGTAGTTTAACTTTACATTTAACAATGTGACTTCCTGTCTTTTAAATGATCCGGGTTTTTTTATTTTTTTATTTTTTTACTCTGATTTAGAAACAGGCTTTCATAAAAATGTGTTTTTAGAAAGAGCAATTTCTCACAGCTGAGATATCACTGAGGGTTAAGGACTCCACTTTGTATGCTTTTGCATGCTATAATTTTTCCAAATTTAAAAGCAAAGTTGGTTCTAAAACAACTGTTGCTGTCAAATTAGCAGCTCTTTACTGCAATTTGCAGGTGCTATATGAGAAGTCCACGGCAAAATGAATGTAATTGTGTGTATTGAGCTTGAAAGCATTGCTATCAAATAAAAGTTGAGGTTAATTTTTGTATAACCTCCAATCAGCACAGCATCCGAACAGCCACACACTTTTACAAGTACTAATCTTCCTATACTGTGTTTGTAAATGTTAGGCAGTCCCAGGAGTGTTTGCCAAAATGTAAGCTGGTATTACAAGCATTGGGATCATACATATATATATATATATATTAGTTACACTTAAAAATATAGGTTCCAAAGGGGGGTTATAGAAGCGATGCCATATAATAACCAGTTTTGTGCTCCCCAAATAACCTTTCAGTGAACAGTTCTTTAAATACTTTTTTTTTCTTATAGCGTGAAGAACAGTTACACTTTATTTCAATAGTCCACTTTAGACTTTCTTTGCAAGTACATGTCAACTAACTCTCAGAGTATTAGTAGACTGTTATATTAGGGTTAGTACAATAAGTCATGTTGCAAAGTTACTTAGTCAGAATGTCTGTTGGGGAGCATCAAAATCTACTAGTACTCTAATCTACTAATACTCTAATGAATGTCATAAAGCAATGAATGAATGTCTAAAGTGGACTATCAAAATAAAGTATTACCCATTTTGATAATCTAAAAAAACCTTTAGAGAATGAACCTTTTGTGCAATGGAAAGGTTACATGGATGTTAATGTTTCTTCATAGAACCATCGATGCAAATAAATAAAACATTTTAAGAGTGTATAGGTCAATGGATCTATATTGGGTTGAGATCTGGGGAATTTGGAGGCCAGGGCAACACCTCGAACTCTTCCTCATGTTCCTCAAACCATCCCTGAACAATGTGTGCAGTGTGTCAGGGTGCATCATCCTAATTAAAGAGACCTCTTCCACTAATTAACACCA
Source organism: Semotilus atromaculatus (assembly GCA_031834385.1). Classification (NCBI taxonomy): domain Eukaryota; kingdom Metazoa; phylum Chordata; class Actinopteri; order Cypriniformes; family Leuciscidae; genus Semotilus; species Semotilus atromaculatus. The sequence continues at coordinate 38,259,671 of JAULUF010000022.1, forward strand.
TTGTCATGAAGGGGTGTACCTGGTCTGCAACAATAGCCATGTTTCCATCCAAAGTGAATTTAACTTATATGCGTAAAATTGGAATATCGCATAAAACATTTGCAAATAATGGAGCACTTCCTGATAAACTGGAATTCAATATCAGAAAAATATAAAGAAAAATGGAAGTTGCTGCAGTAGGACAAGCCACTCTAATTAATCATTTTCATATAAATGACTTGCATGTCAGAGCGCGCAGACAAAATGCAATAAATGCGGCCATGTTATCTTGCTTTCAGTGGAAGATGCCTGCAGTTTGGGAACGCCGTTGTGTAAGGTAATTATACTGAAACACTTTGATGACAGAATTTGCTCAGGTATTTCAGCATGACCACAAAATCATTTCAGATGCTGAGCTATAAGGTCGGTCCGCTGGTTAGTCCAGTTATGCCGTCCCATCGCAAAGTCACGTCTTTATTGATGAGCATTGTTGAAGCTATTGACTAAATGGACCACCGTTTAGGAGCCACGAGAATCATGCTGTCTGATTCAGTCTCTTTGCAACGACATCACTACTTGCTTGTCTCTTACTGATGAGGTCACTTTCTAATTTCAAGCTAAACCTCACATGGCCACAGGAAGTCACTTGAATAATGCATTTTTCTGTGGTCGAAATAGTAGCTTAAGCTGTCACTTAACATGCTAAATGCTGAAGAAGAGCAAGACAGACCAAACTTTTGACTTAATACCTTTTTAAACTAACCAGACATGATAAAAACATTGATATACACCTCATTTAAATGTCTCTTTCTTTCTCTCTCTTTCACTCTCACACACACACACATAGACTCATGTAGACACACACCAATGCACCTGTCGGCCTGCAGGTACACTTGACAGGGGGTTAAAATAATTGAACTTCCCTGAACGTGTTTATAAGGGATGACAGATTATTGCTTGTCTCTGGGCATTCTGTCCTAATTAAAGAAGACACCGCAGTGAAAGGGCAGCGCGTGGCAGGCCTGACTCCAAACAGATGCTGCAGTGAGATGTGAAGGTGTGTTTTCTTCAGACAACTTCCTAAACCTGTAACACTGTCAGCCCCAGAGGGTTCTGCTGGCCGTGAACCTGCAAATGAACACCCAGCTCAGCAGGTTCTCTCTGACATTCAATTTAGGCACAAACTGCTGGATATGATACAGTAGCTACTGCATGCTGACCATAATCAGGTTGACTTCTTCTGTATACTTCAAATTCCATCCCCTGGTTTCACATACATGGCTAATGACTAAAATGCATTTGAGCTTTGAACTGAAAGCAACTTGTACTGCCATATCTTAAAATATATCAGTGCCATTGTTTTGTCTCAAGATGCACATCTGTAATGTTTTTTTTTCTTTTTTTTTTTTTCTAATACACGTTTACAAACGCTACTTAAATATCCTAATTAAACTAAGGCCTAATCCCGGCTTAATCAAAGTACTGTCTGTGAAACCGGGCCTATACTTTATTATATATCTGATATTAATGGATGCTGCGTGCAGGCGTTAATTTAGATGTTATGTATATCACAATTTATATTTTTTTCCTCATTGACAACAAATGTTTAATCATTTGATATGATCAGTATTTACTAGATCAAATTCTGTTGAAATAATAATGGGGGAAAAACATTTCTGCAGATTATGTTAATTAAATAACAATGAAGTTATTTTATTTTCATTCGCAGTATATGACTTCCATCTTTACTAGATCCAATTTAATCCAAAATAATTAATTTAAAAAATATTTATTTCTCGAGATTATGCTGAATTAATTAGTTATGCAATATTAGTTCACAATATCATGACTTACATATTTGATTTTTGACATTGATATTTGGTCATTTGATATCAATATTTGCCAGATCCAAATTTACTTAATCCAAATATGTAATGAAATAGTGTTTATTTCCACAGATTAAAATGAAGTAATTGCAGTTGGGTTTTTATATGCCTTAATATCCTAATCAGCAAACAAATGTTTACATTTTTTGTTGTTGCCATTTTCAAAAAGGATTTAAAAATGTTTCCTTTAAAGTCAAAGTTAAATTAAAAAATTAAAATGACAACTACATGAAATGAATGAGTAATTAGCAATTTTTGTATTATTCTTTTATCTCCCCGAGACTTCAAAACACAGAGCCATTTCTGTTTCACTGGAATGGTCCGATTAAAGAGCACAGTTTCTCCTTGAGCAGACCGCCCACAGATGGGCAGGTAATTATGCTAATGTTTAATTAAATATTCATTTGAACAATCAGAACTGTAAAGGTTGTGTCGATGGGTGGGATAAGACTTGATGTAGTCACTGTCATCAAAAGAGTGACCTTTTGTTGCAATCGTGAAATTATGTTCACTCTCTCCACTAATCTCTCCTATATTTTCTATTTAATTTTCCAACTCTCAAGCCAATTACTAATTATTCCCCCCACCATCACATCAAACATCGAGAAGAGCTTTGACAAATACACGGCTACCACAAGCATTTACCAGACTCATTATGTTTAAATATTGCCGGAACGGATACGGTGCCCCAGTGTAGCTCAACCTCTCCTCAAGAAAGAGCACATTTTTGCTGTTGCCTTGACAACATCAGGTAAGCTGAGCTTGAGAAGACCTAGAGTTTTGTTAAGGGAATTTCCAAATGCATTCATTTCCCAGCAGGTCTGATACGCAGAAAATCAAAGCCCTGTAGCACAATGGCAGGTGTTCATTTCAACAGGGGATGATTCAAATCTGTTTGCTTGTGTGAGAATCAGGAATGATCAACAAATGCAGTCTGGAAAAATTCCATTGTCTCTTGATGACGGTGAGCATTAACAGAAACAGAAAATGGCAGAAATCTAGTTGTGTTTGCCGAACACTACAAACCACTGAAGATAGAAAACTCCATCCCTAACATTTGTGCAACAGATAGAATCCATAAAATGACAGCAAAATGGACAAAAAACCCCAGAGGATTACAGTGAAAAGGGCACCAGACACATTTCTTTGTCATAGTATTTGCCTGTGTTCTAGTTCATTCAGTTGCTGTCATGGTTTCTGATTAGTTTACATCTGTTCCCTGTTCTGTTGATTATCATTCCTTGTGGATTTAGGGTAAACTGAAGGCCCTGATACACTGGGTCCGAAGTTCTTTTTTTATTTTCGCTTAGGGATAAAATAAAGTTCGAAATACGTGACCAGCGATATAATGTTATCGAACATCTGACTGAGCCCAAACTGCTGAGAGCGCCTTTTAGATATGTAAATACAGGCTGCGCGCTTCACTCTCATAAAACAACATAAGCACACAACAAAAACTGAGAAAAAAGCAAGCATAAGAAATGCATCTGCTCATAGCAATGTGGATATGTTTGGCCAAACTCTGCAATTTTGCACCCTAGTAAAGTCACGTCAGTTTATTTATATAGCAGTTTATACAATAGATTGTTTTTCATGCTTAATATGATAAAGTCAGTGTCTCAATTCGTCAGAAGTACACATTTTCCACTATAAAGCAGTTTGTTCTCTCCAATGAACTCTCCAGTGTGTCCATGTTTTCACCCGCAGACGTCTGACCTCGATGAACTGAACAAAAGAAAAGATTTCCACGTGAAAGAAGGCGGAGCCTCCATGCACACCTACCTATTACACAATCACCACGGACCAATGGTAGTATAAAGGTGTTTACCAGTTGTTGCAAACTTTTCCAGGAATTTTGTCTGATTTGCCTGACATCAGTTCATTCTTCGATTTCACTGAAAGTCTTTACAAAACAAAGATGTACTAAAAATGGAAAATTTTCTTTTTGTGTTTTTCGAGTACAGACGACATGCCAGGCCAGTAGTTGGCGATGTCATTTTGTAAAAAAAAAAAAAAAAAAACGTCCATACACTGAACAAGTAATACGCATTCGCATGACATCACCTGTTTTAGAAATTCTGTTTTTTTTTGTTGTTTACACAGTTTACACGATAACGACTTTTTCAAAAGTTTGGGTTTCAGGCCCCCAAACGCAGATGTCATGTTAATAAACAGCCAAAAAGTTTTTTGTTGAAAACGATTTGTGTAAACGCACCCATAATCCCTCAGATTTCCCCAGTTCATTGTCTTGTATTAATGTTATGTTAGATGTGTAGTGAGTTTTGAAATTCTTGGTGTTCTAATTCTTGGTGTTCTAAAAGTATATTTATGACCCATGCAGGCAAAACAAGCAAAATCTGTCAATTTTAATTGAATTTGAGGTTTTCACAAAAATGGGTTCATTAAAGGACAATTCCAGTGAAAAAATGAACCTAGGGGTAAATAACACATGGTTACCGATTCGATCGTTCTCTGGGATGCGTTTTCATGATAATCGAATGTAAAGAGTTTTATCTCTAAAAACAGATTCGCTTATAACGCTAGCATATGGGGCATAGAATAAGTAAAAGTAAATCACTAGTTAATACCACTAACAAGGCTCAAAATAGCCTCACACTAACATGGTAGCATAATGAGGGTCCCTACATGCAAACCGAAGCATTGAGAACTTTGTAAGTGTACAGACAGTTTAATAAGAAGATTCTTAATAAAGACAGTACATTACGCGTATACTCGTCTCGACTAGTCGAGCCACGAGCGCCATGCTAAGTGAGATGAACTGTGACTTGGAATCTCATATGGTCCTTTTGTTTCCGGAAGAAAGCACTGAACGCAACAGAGAAAATAAATAAATACAAATAATTTAAAAAAACTGAACGCAACAGAGACTTAGTATGGCGTTCGTGGCTCGACTAGTCGTAGCTACGCTGCTCGGTTTGCTTCATATGAGATCACTTCAGCACTGGCTTCGCGATCGAGTCCCGAGGTGGGCATGGCAACAAGGCACGTTCCGAGTACCAGTTACTCCGACCTGCCGTCAGAGACCTTCATCCCGTGGTCGAACCTCACTTTTCAACAGACCGGAGTGCACTTAGATCGAGTTTCCAGGCATATTGTTGTCTCAACAGATGCCTCAATCATGGGCTGGGGCGCCTTGGCAACAGGACAGGACCCCAGCGCCTTTGGCATGTCAGTTGCCTCGAGTTGCTGGCAGTACGTCTCGTTCTGCACCGCTTCCATGCGCTGCTCAAGAACCAGCACGTACTAGTCCGATCAGACAATTCCGCGTCAGTAGAGTACATCAACCGACAAGGTGGTCTATGCAAAATTTCTTTGCCATTGGCTCCTTTTATATTTCTCAAAGTTTATAGGCTTTCTAAGCGAAACCCCATATCGTCGTCATTCGACGTAACGTTTTTTTTTTTTTTTTACTGTATTTAAGTGTTTTTAAATCTATGAACTGATGCAAGATAAAAAAAATAACATACATATATACAGAAATTTTTTTAATGTCAAGAAAAATGGAGACACTGTTAAACATTGTTGTAACATTGTTATTCTGTAGGTGTTCACGTCTAGAGCAAGCAGGTGACACTGCGGCTCACAACATCTAGCTCATGCAAAGATCAGTTGTGTATTTCTGTGTGTGTATGTGTGTGTGTGTGTGTGGGTGGGTGGGTAGATGGCTGTGTGCAATTAGATCTAATGAGCCTTGCATTTCACTGACCTCTGTCACAATCTTGACACTTAGTCTTTGATTAAGTGGCCCGCAGAAATAAACTGGGAGCTTGGGATGCTCGTCGTTTAGAAAGTATTTCAAATAGATGAAAACTTCCAGTCGTCCTTTAGCGAATGACAAAATGCCACTTAATAAAATGATGCTTGAACAAAAACCTGAACTGCAGAAGCTGCAGGCTTGAAAGGTCAGTACAAACGTTGTTAAGTCTAAAACGTTCTATAACACATTCACTAAGCACACATTAACATACATACTTTATGCATTTCTGAAATTCTGTCATGATCTGTCAAATGCATAAATGTAAATCATGTGAAAATACATGTGACCTGCTTGATAATATTGATTGGTTTTTAGCCCAGAGACACATTTTCAATTGCATGCAGTGAATATTTTCAAAGAAACAATATATATTCACATGATGTTTTATTTATAGTTATGCTGTCTTTCAGCAATTAAAAGAGGTATGATACATTTCAGAAAGTTATTTCTTATAATCAGGGTTTGAAATTAACTTTTGAACTCACCGGCCATCTTGACTACATTTTTAAGATACCAGCCAATAAGAACTTCTACTAGCCTAAAAAGGAATAAACCAGATTAACTGCGTCACAGCTTATAATATATATTGAATAAGATTTGGATTGCATACATTAATTTCTTATTGAAACAAAAACCTGTCATCCAGCCTTCCTCTTTCATCCTCATCACCAAAAATGTATTTTAGGTGGACAGATCAATACAAAGAACATCAAAAAAATCTAGGATGTTGGGAAATAATAATGTCTTTTCTGTTAAACAAATGTTTTTTAATCTTCGCTATTGCTCCAAATTGGCTAATGATTTGACAGCATTACCCACCACAGTTGATTTTTACCCGCATTTGGCTGGTGTTAATTTCAAACCCTGCTTACGTGTTTGTCATTACACTCGAAATTTATGTAACATGTTCTCTCATTTAATAGTTCACACTATAAACCATTAAAATTACATCTAATGTTTGAATTCCATAATAAAATTGACATAACTGACATAACTAGTACATTCATGAGAGAGAGAGAGAGAGAGAGAGAGAGAGAGAGAGAGAGAGAGAGAGGGGCCACAAACCTGTTGTGTTTTGATTGAATCAGAAGGAGGCTGGAGGAACCGCTGGCCAAATTGCGTGTGTCGGAGAGAGATAACATTGCTGTGAATGCAACCCCTTTCAGCTCCTCTCTTGTGGAGTAAGAAGCAGTTACTGACTGTGTACACCCCACGATGAAAGCCTATAGAGACCGAGTCACCCTTAAAGAAAAGACGAGCACGATACCTCTTTCAAGCACTCTGCAGACATCTGGAGAGGGGCGACATCGCATGAAGTGTCCCGGCACAAAGCAAGAGACATCTGTCTAATGGCAGAAAGACAAGCTGAGCTAGAGCTGGGGTTTCTTAACTCTTTCCCCATCATTGAGGAAATTTTCCGCCACGTATGACACAACATTTCCTGCCTTTGACGCATTTTTCCAGCAATCCGTGTTTTCACTGTTATGTGGTAGGGGTTCCTGTTAAGGATCTTCTGAAATAGAACAGCAACTTCAGATTCAAAAACAAGTAAAGAAGAAGATCTACATAAACCAGAAGGAGCAGATAGAAGATTGTGTACCCACAAGTACGCTAATGTGAGCATCAAACATTCAACTCATAAATCAAAAGTGCCTAAAGTTACCAATAAACATATCGAACCCACACATATGTATATGACTGTAGAAGCTTTTGGGGTGTTGATGGACTCACTCACTTTAAAGAAACTTACCCACATTCAAATGTTGATAAAAAAATAACCTTTGCATTTTATTTTTTAGGCAGAGGCTATTCTATTTTTCTCTGTTTTCAAAGCACCTAAAGGGACATGGTGAAGAAGAAAAAAATGAGATGGGAGGAAAATTTATTTGGCAATGCTTTTTGTACTCTCTCGCAAATGTTTTGCGTTCCCCCGAGAAACTTTGAGTTCACTCGCAAAGAACACAACGTTTTATTGCGAGAGAACGGCAAGGTTTCGCGAGCAAATGCAAAAGTGTCTTGGGGGAACGCAACACATTTGCTAGAGAAAGCAAAAGCTGTGACTTATTACTTTCCCTCCCATCTTTTACCTCATACCCCCCCCCCCAAAAAAAATTACCCAGGTAAAAAATCTATTCAAATTATATGAATGAAACAAATGTATTTATGTACAATACTGTCTCTATCATTATGGGGATTAAAATTTGACATATTTTAGTAATAGTAGCACTCTAGGACATCAGTAAATGTGAAGCACTTGTTTGAGGACATTGGGACTATATAATGTTATTTATTCTACCATGTGGTTAGCTAAACTTAGGAGTATTTAGATGGATAGCAATAGGATTGAAAAAACAACATTTGTGTGTGTGTGTGTGTGTGTGTGTGTGTGTGTGTGTGTGTGTTTGTTTATGTGATTTATGAGGACACAAATTTGTATAATGACATGTGTATTACACTAGTATTACAACTTGTGGGTGGTTTATGAGGACATTTCAAAAGTCCTCATAAATCAAAAGGCTTAAAAAACATAAAAAAACAATGTTTTATTAAAAAAATTAAAATGCAGCATGTCTCCTGTGATGGGTAGGTTTAGGGATAGGGGCAGTGTAAGGGGATAGAATATATAGTTTGTACAGTATTAAAACCATTACGCCTATGGAGAGTCCTCATAATGCTGTCGCACCAACATGTGTGTGTGTGTGTGTGTGTGTGTGTGTGTGTGTGTGTCTGTGTGTGTGTGTGTGAGCAGAGTAAATCATGGTAAATCACACTTGAAACATGGTAAATGATAGTAAATAATACTACAATATGGTTTATCAAGGTGAATCATGCTAGAATCCTGGTAAATCATTCTAGAATGACAATAAAAAATGACTTTATTGATCCTAAAATGGAGAAAAGAGTCAATTCAATATTTCACTCAGAGAAAGCTACACGGATATCGGCAGATAGGCATACTAAGACCCCAGTATTGTTATCGGTAGCAAAAAAGCTGGATCTCAAATTTTTTCACGTTATCATTACAGCGAAATTTTCATTGTCAAAAGCAGAACGACTGCTCATGGCAATTGCAGACAACTCTGAGGTGGAGGACCTCTCAGATGGGGAAGATAATGATCCTGCTGTGGACGAAGTCATTCCACAAGATGTTGACCTCATGGATGAGCAACCTGATTTTTTGCTACCCGATTTTTCGTCACCCGATTCATCAGAAGATGATTCCGGTGAAGAATACACACCACCTGATGCAGCTGAAGATACTTAAGATACTGACTCTGAGAATGAAATTCAGCCAAATCATCCACAAGTGCACAGACGTGGACGTAAACAACAGCATGTTGAGGATGATGAGCTGGATGAGGAAGATCAGAGACATGGTGAGCCCAGACCAGAACCAAGGAATGCTGGACGTGGAGAACGCTGGAGGTTTGTTCCATTTAGACCAAATTTGGTCAAGTTTCAGGATGGAGATGATGGACTGAAAGATGAGCGAATAGGTTGGGAGCCACTGGATTATGTGGTGCAGTACATTGACTCAGACCTGATGAAACTCATTGCTGACTGCACAAATGCCATGTCAGTGTGTAGCAGTGGGAGATCTCTCAAAACTTCGGTAGATGAGATGTATCACTTTTTTGGAGCAGCAATCTTAATGTCTTGCGTGCCTTATCCACAGATAAGGATGTTTTGGTCCAATGCCCTACAAATCCCCGCCATTAGTAACACAATGTCACGTGATCGCTTCTTCAAACTTAGGAGCCATCTGAAAGTAGTTATTGACTATGATGTCTCAGAAGATAAGAGGGAAACCGACAAAGTCTGGAAGGTGAGGCCTTTTATGGACCGTATACTTACTGGCTGCCGCCTTCAGGCTCGTCCAGAATGCGTCTCAATAGACGAACAGATGATCCCGTTTAGAGGGTGTCCATTCCGACAATACCTGCCACTAAAGCCAAATCCAGTGGGAATGAAGAACTTTGTGCTGGCATCTGTGGATGGACTCGTGCTAGACTTTGAAGTCTATCAAGGTTCAAAAACCCTGGCTTCGAAGGTTCAGGACTCAAGCAATGGACAAGTTACCCGATGACAAAACCCTGAAACACCAAGGGAGAGGTGCCGTCTCCACAGTAACCAGGGCAGATGGGAAACTATGCGTGGTCAAGTGATACGACAACAAGCCATTTGTGATGCTCTCCACTGTTCACTCAGAGCAGCCAGAAGATACTTGCCAGCGGTGGCCCAAGAAGGAAAAAAAGTATGTGACCGTGACACGACCAAGCATTGTGCGCGAGTACAACTCAAAGATGGGAGGTGTTGACATAGCAGAGCTACTACCGAATGTCTGTGCGGACGAAGAAGTGGACAATTCGCATTTTGATGCACTTCACAGATCTTGCCCTTGTCAACAGCTGGCTGCGGTATCGCAGAAATAACCAGGAAAATGGCACCCCAAGTAAATCTATCTTGAAGTTTCTTGAGTTTCGCATGGTAGTGGCTCAGGTATTCCTCAGCAAGTGTGATGTTCTTCATGAAGGTGCTCATGTCTCAGAAGAAGAAGAGAATGAGAACGGACACCTTCCACCACAAGGCAAAAAATCTCGGATCGCTCCAATCCCCCATATCTCAGTCCGTTCCAGTTCTGCTCATCTCCCAGAGATGGTGGCCTTGAAAAAACCCATGCGTTGCAGAGCACAAGGCTGCACTGGGAAATCCCGTGTGCGATGCATGACATGCAATGTGCATCTGTGCTTGCAAAGTGAACGGAACTGCTTTGCAGCATTTCACACCGGCCAATGGGGGCTATTCCAGACAGGCTGGAAAGATAGAGGGAGCTAGTTAGAAAAAAAGCCACAGTTCAAAGGCTGCTCTGCTGAATTCAACTGTTTTTGGACTGTTACTGTTACAGTTTGCACTTTAGCTTTATTATTAGCCATGTTTCAGGCTGTTTACATTTTAGGCTACACACTCTGATGTTTACATTTTCAAATAAACTTTGAAAATTTGGACTGTTACTGTTACAGTTTGCACTTTAACTTGTTTTTTAGCCATGTTTCAGGCTGTTTACATTTTATGTAGGCTACTCTGATGTTTACATTTTCAAATAAACTGTGAAAATGTGTCAAATGAACTTTTTTTTACCAATGGAGTCTATTTGTGTCATACAGTAAGATAGACCCACTGTACTCATATGAGGACATTCATTTTTGAGAGAACTACTTATTGTATTAAGCTGAAATTGTATTAAGCTTGAATTTTGACTAATTAGGACCTTCTGGTCCCAAACAGCAAATAATATTTCATAAAGTTATGATAGACCCACTGTCCTCGCATGAGGACATCCTTTTATGCAAAAACTACTTCCTGTACAAAAACAAATTTTAGTTATTATACTTATTAGGTCCTACATATCCCAAATAGCAAGAACAATTATAAAATGCACACCAGGCAAACTCCCGGGTCTCAGGAGGGGAGGAACTGAATTAGACGACAACTGAAAATGAACTGTGACTGTAAACATTGTTTAGCTTCCTCAATCTACTTGTTTTGATTCAGAATAAAAATGAAATGCATCAATATCTGCAGTTTGTGACAACAACGGAATAATCTGAAGTCGATAATACTCAAATCAGAAAACAGAATGATCAGTTCCACAGAAAAAAAAAGTGTTTTCTCTATTTCGTTCACTCTTCTTCACACTGTCTGTTTGTTTCTGTTATTCTCCTTGTCACTATTGCTTTACTCTCCCTATCCTTTTTTCCTTTCTCATCATCTTCCATCCCTCTGTTGACTGGCATACATATTTATGATGCATCAAACCATAAAGAACACACAGTCTCTTTCTGTCTCCCGTTCACACACTCTGAGCAAGAGCTGTGTGTGTGTGTGTGTGTGTGTGTGTGCATATGTATAATGTGGAAGTTGTCATTCTCTTTCAGTGTAATGGTACTGAACATGTGATGGCAGCTAAACTTTCCAGTAATCCCAATGAAATGACTTTCATATACACCTAATCTCTGAGGTTTATGAGCACTGTTCATATTCGATCACAACAGCTCCGTTTCTAAAAGATAAATTATCGTTTCCTTTGTTCCTCTACCTTTCATTCCTTTGTATGTGGATCTCTGTAGTTCCTCTGTGGTTTCATAAGAATCCACAGCCTTTATAGTTTGCTTACAGAAGTTTTGCAATTATCATGTTAGCAAAGAAATTCACATTTACTCAAAGGTTTTTTAAAATGAATGTACAATTATTCATTACTCTGATAGTGGCATTCTGCCATCAAATATTTTGTGTACTGTATATATAAAAATATAATTAGTACGTAATTAAATTACACATTTTAGGTTATATAATCGGACTACTTTGTGATTACTTTTGACCTAACTTGTTTAGGGTTCGAGCTCGGAGCCCTCCCCCCGGACAGCACACCAAATACGCATTAAACCTTACCCACTCTGATTGTATGTAAATGTAAATCTAAATGTCCATTGCCTAAGGTAAATCTGCATTTGTGTGCTATACATGTGTAGGTTCTCTACATAGGTAATATTCTGATCTCTGGCCTTCAAAATCATTGAGAGTCAAGGATTTGCATTTAACCTGCATATACAGAGAACAGAGAAAAAAAAGTTTTGTTTATGTAAAAAACAAATGTACCACCTCGACCATTCACACTGTTTTCAAGATTGATAGTGTTAGATGTTTCTTGAGAAGTAAATTGAGAATCATATTAGAATGACTTCTGAAGGATCATGTGACACTGAAGAAGGCTGAAAATCCAGCTTTGCCATTACAGTAATAAATTATGTTTTAAAATGGTTTTAATATATTTATATATATTTTTACACATCAATTGTTTATATTTACACTTGAACACCACCTAATTTCACAGATTGGATTGGATAAAAGGTCTTTTTTGGACTGGAGGAGGTTTTGCGTTTTGAAACTTGCTGTACGTTTTCATAGTACTCTTTCATCTCAAAAGAATGAAGAAAATGTTATACCTCATGATACAGTATATGTCCACATTAAGTTCAGCAAACATCAGCATCGAGTTGTCTGGCTTTCTTTCTAGATGTATAATCAAGTTTCCATTAGTGATCCTCCACTAAAAGTCATCGCTCAAGTACCGAAATCAGACGTTGTTACACAATGCCGCTCTATGTGACACATTATTCATAGTCCTTATTTAATCCTTTATGAATCTTTTATGAGTCTTGGGTAATGCCCAGAGGCAAACTGATTGTCAAGCATTTTCTCTTTTGCTGTCATTAGCCATTGCTATTGAAAGCAGTCTGAACATGTTTTTAAAGGCAAAATTAAATTATATGAAAGGAAAACAATGATGTGAAGAACTGAAATATTAAACATAAGAATGTTGCCAAAGTTGTCCAAATACTTGAACACAGATATGGACTTGTGTTGCTATCGATTGTTTAGAGACAATAGGATAGTATACTGTAGTGCGCATCACATTTTTATTTTAGTTTCCAATGGTTTTTGAAAATGAGAACGTCTTGTGAGCTCATTTCAATATCTGCCATGAGTTAGATGCTTTTGTCAACGATAAAATATACATAGTTGTATCTAATAAGAAAACAAAACTGCATGAATTTCGCGAAATAACGTTGTTTTGTTTGTTGTTAATTGCTGTGCTTTTGCTCTGTTACTGTGCGAATGAATATGGTTATCTTACTGCTCATTAAACATTAATTACAAGCCTTACAAGATATAACCAGTTTAGATGGAAAGGATCTCAAGCTGACTAGCTGAAGATGTTACTGTAGCTTTACCCATTAAAAGACAAGGTACTTCCTCGGAAATCCATTCCAGCTCACACAGCGCTACCACAACAACCATAATGAAATGACCCTTCACAATAGATAATGCTTTACAACAAAACTCTGTTGGAGAGATATGACAATGTATCTGTTCAGATAAATACCATATCATATGTTGAGTAATAAAAACACCATATATGCATTGCTTTTACAACATTTCAAATCCATCAGTTCTTGCCATCTCCGAAATAGCCAAGCCAATATTGGTTCTTGTTTTATTACGAGCTCTGTCGCGTTCTCTTTTTGTCAGCAGACTCTCCTCTGTTCTGCGTTTTTACATTTTTTATTAAATGAGCGATTCCCCAGAGGATGGTGTTTTCTCATAAGTTATGACAACTAACCCATGGCACTTCCACACCATACACGCATCAAAGTAACCGGAGTGCACACAATTTCCCGCCAAAACCATCCCAACATGTCTAAGATATACACTTTTAATAGGCTTACCATAGTGAATCAGGGTAAAACAAAAACATGTTTTAGAAGAAGGATTGATGATGTGTTGATATTTAAATTGTGAAAAAAAAACTTACATAGTAGATTCAGGTGGTACACAAACTCTAAGTTGTTTATGTTCATTATTATTGTAATATTATATGCTTTAACACCGTCTTTCATCTCGTGACGCTTTGCAGATTCATGTGTTTTGAAGATGTGGATTTGGAGAGCGCTCCAAAGCTGGCTTGCTATTGCAAGCCTTTCTGAAATCGCCTACCCTACTTTTAAGTTCACTTACATTAATTAAAAGGAACTGTATGTGTCTCTGTTTGCTTTTCTCTAGTGCCTCCCTCTCCCTCTATGTGCAATAATGATGATGTCTCTCTGATTCTCATGAGTGCCTTCTCTTTTCCTGTCCTTTTGATCTGCGGTTTCACAGGTCAGGAGGCATGCTAAGAAATCTCACTTGCAGTGAGGGTCATTTGTCAGACACCAGAGAACATGTGCTCATTACCACTGAACTTCACAGCGACGTGACCCCAAGTGCCTTCCACGTTTGCCCGAGAGTATACCAGACATGTACTGAAAGCATGTACTCCACAGCTACAATACTTCAACATGAGCTAAATGTGAAGACAGAAACACATATATTTTATTGTTGTATTTTGTTTTATCATTTCTATTATGTGTGTATGTCTTTTTTTTTTCTGGTAATGCAAACATCTATTTCTCTTCTGTAAAGCACTTAGTGAACGCTGTTTTTAAAAGGTGCTATACAAATAAAGCTTTACTTACTTGAATGGCATCAGGATGAGTAAAATAATGACAGAATTTGTCATTTTAGGATGAACCATTCCTTTAGTGAAAAGGCCAAAAATATAATACAAAGTTTCTGATGTAAGATCCTTGTGAGCTGCCATGCCACAATCAGATTTCTGCTTTGATACCTCTTGTCAAATCACAGCACATTGTTTGGTTCCTCCGCAGTTCTCTGGCTCTCAGGGTCCCGTTACATAGTACCACACTGTAAAGAGATTGCTGTAAATTTTACAGTAACTTACTGGCAGCTGGATGCCAGTAATTTACTGTAAAATGTTTTACAGTATTATTACTGTTTTTTCACTTACAGTATACTGTACCTTTACTGTATTTTCACTTACAGTATACTGTACCTTTACTGTATTTTCACTTACAGTATACAACCATTTACTGTATTTGGATTTACAGTAATATTACCGTATTTTAATTTACAGTATTAGTATTGAGTTTTTTTTCTGTTTTTTTTACATGTTTACCCCACTCCCAAAAATTACAACAACACATGAACATTTGTCCTTATAATATTCTTTTTAATCATTAAACATTTTGTTTTTAGAAGTACAAATTACAAATCTTGACCTCAATAGCTGGGAAAAAAAAGGCAAAATCACCAAAGTCCATTGAACTAATCTCCTGCAGACCATTTGTATCTGTAGCATGGCAAAAACGTACACACACTGAAAACCAAAACAGGTCTTAAAAAATTAAATAAAGTAAAAGTCAGTTTGTGTTGTTATATTGCAGTAATTTTGCCAGTCAAAGTTGACAAGCTCTCTGATGAGAAACACTGAGGGGTTCAGGCGGATGCTTTTTTTTTTTGTGGATCCTTCCAGATTTCCATCTGCTCTGTGCCTTTAGTGTTTGGAGCCATCAGGGTTGATTCTCAGAATGAACCTGCAAGCACAAAGGGGGAAAAAATACATTAATTTTGAGATCGGTGTTGTCAGAATTTGCCCTAAGTCTCAAACTTGATGCTGCATGTACCTTTATGTTGATAAAAGCAAAACATCTGATTCTGAATGCACCTACAGGGATGGTACATAATTACCTCATAATCCATTACATTTTAAATCATTTAAAGGGGACATATCATGCTAAATCCATTTTTTTAGCCCTTAAATGCATTTTGTTGTATATTTGGAGTGATTATAAGTACAGAAAAGTTGAAATTAGTCTCTTCAGGTGCTTCTTTGATATCTTTATATTCTGATTTGGACATAATTTGCAACCTGTTCGGATTTTTCTATTCTCTATGACGTTTTTTAACAATAATATTTTTTATTACACGTCTGTAGCAGTATTACGCCCGTTTCACACATACTCTGTATGCGGTACAGGAGCAGCACGCGCTATAGTGCTTTCACATATGCTGCGTTTGCAGTGTGCAACTGATCCGCGTCTGTACCACAAACACATTTACTCACTATTTGTATTTCACATCCAGAAGTTATCAGCAACTTTTTTTTTGTTAAATAGTCGTTGTAAAACATGCAGTATTGTAGTAGTGGGCATGGATGAAGTTACTGTAAATACAGTAACACACCATTGCGATACATCCATATGAAAATGTTGTTCTGCAGGTTCGTCGTCTTCATTTTCATCTCGCTCCGGGTCCGACTCTGGCTCGGAGCGAGATGAAAATGAAGACGACGAACCTGCAGAACAACATCTTCATATGGATGTATCGCAAAGGACAAGTCGTCCGTTGTTGACATTTTGTTAATAACGTGTGAATAAAAAGTTTCTGTGCCGCTAGATAATCGTAAATCTCTACTTTCAAACTACAAAAATGGCCGAACAGGGTGGAGTTGAACCGAGTGTCACCTCTGCAGCATGGAGAGGGGGCGGGGTATGAAGTGTCTCTTTTGCATTTAAAGAGACCGCACCAAAACGAGTTGCTCTCAGACGCATATCAGAAAAGGGGTAGAAAAGGGGCCTGTGGAGCTATAATAATGAGGAATTCAGACCCAAGTATTGCAGTTCCGCTTTATATAGACCACAAATGTACGATTTATATGTAAAAAGGAACGATTTAAAAGCATGATATGTCCCCTTTAAGCTTTATTATTTTACAATACATTCCTGTGTAGCTTAAACAGCAGAGAAACTCCCTGTATATTTTCTATATTTCTCCCCTATATTTAGATAGGTAGGCAAACGCATTTCTGTCTCAGTGCATGCATTGTCTTAGTCTGGCAGTGCCGCCGTTAGCTTAGCGTAGCATAATAAATGGAACCCATTGTTGCCGGATAGCATGTTGTGAGTAAAAGTGATTAAAAAAAACTCAATTACTTCTTGTGGCCTGCGTATTCACAACGAGTACAAATAGCACTGCAGATTAAGACTAGGCGATTTCCTAGCCAGATATTGACTTGGGACTATATTGGGTGGAAACACAGGCGAAGCACTGCTACTTGGGTGCAGAGATATCACGCAACACCTGAAATCCCCCAACTTCCATCAACATACCGGCGTGAATATTAGCTGGCTATTTTTCCTACAGTAGACATAGTGAATGGCGATAAACATGGCGGATTTTGTGAGAGACGAAGAGGATGACTTCTCAGACAGTCAAGATCCAGAACCATACCTCTACGAACCAGAGTTTTCAGAAGAGGAGCTGCGTGCTTTGGAAATAGAACGACAGGAGGAGGAGGTTGCGATCGCTCAACAGCCTGAGGACGTGAGGAGAGCCGACACGAACTGGTGGTGTGAGTGTAGGGGAATATGCCAGCCTATGCCGACTGAAATAGAGTATGTGTGCTGTGGCGAGTGGGACAAGGTACTGCCATCGATGACCAGGCTCAACGTGTCAGATCAAGATGAGGTGCCCGCAGTTGTGTCTCAGCTACCAAGGATTTCTCTGCGTTGATCGTTCCTGCAGTCCTCTACTTTTTTGAGAAGTCATCCTCTTTGTCTCTCACAAAATCCGGCATATTCATCGCCATTCACTATGTCTACTGTAGGAAAAATAGCTAACTAATATTCACGGCGGTATGTTGACGGAAGTTGGGGGATTTCAGGTGTTGCGTGATATCTCTGCGCCCAAGTAGCAGTGCTTCACCGCAATATAGTCCCAAGTCAATATCTGCCTAGGAAATCGCCTAGTCTTAAAGGAACACGCCGACTTTTTGGGACTTTAGCTTATTCACCGTAGCCCCCAGAGTGAGATAAGTCCATGCATACCTTTTTCATCTCCGTGCGTGCCGTAACCCTGTCTGACGCACCCACCGCTAGCCTAGCTTAGCACAAAGACTGGAGGTAAATGGCTTCAGCTAGTATACTGCTCCCAATAAGTGACAAATTAACGCCAACATTTTCCTATTTACATGATGTGATTTGTATAGTCACAGCATGTACAAATAACAAGGTCACATGAGACACAGCCATCTTTTAACCATATAAATACTAGGAGCTATATTCTCAGAAGGCAAAGCACTGCTACTTCTGTGGAGTGATTTGCTCGCAGCACCTGAGAAGCCGTAGCGGTACCGCTGAGTAGCGGTAATCATTCCGCCCAAGTAGGAGTGCTTCGCCTTCTGAGAATATATTTCCCAGTATTTATATGGTTAAAAGATGGCTGTGTCTCATATGACCTTGTTATTTGTACACGCTGTGACTATACAAATCACAACATGTAAATAGGAAAATGTTGGTGTTATTTTGACACTTATTGGGATTAGTATGCTAGCTGGAGCTATTTACATTCAGTCTTTGGGCTAAGCTACTGTAGGCTAGTGGTGGGTGCGTCAGACAGAGTTAAGGCACACACATAGATGAAAAAGGTATGTATGGACTTCTCACTCTGGGGGCTACGGTGAATAAGCTAAAGTCCCAAAGTTGGCGTGTTCCTTTAATCTGCATTGCTATTTTTACCCGTTGTGAATACGCAGGCCACAATAAGTAATTAGTTTTGTTTTTGGGGGGGGGGGTCACTTTTACTCAGGACATGCTATCCAGCGGCGCTGCCAAACGCGAATAGAGCGTCAAATTCTCGTGTACCGCGTCTTGTTGGACGCTTGAACATTTTGAATCCATTCGCGCGTCCAAAGCAAAATTTACACGCATAAAAAGCAAGCGTTTGAAGCGAAATTGACGCGCGTCCGATGGTTGTCTGTTTGCAAGATGGCTGATGTTGATTGACCTCTAGACATGCGTAATTGCGTCTTTACATTGACTTAACATTTAAATCACTCGCACCAGACGTTCTATTCGCGTTTGGTGTGAACGCACCATAAGACAATGCATGCACTGAGACAAAAATGTGTTTGCCCACTTATCTAAATATAGGGGAGACAGTGAAAAACCTCTATTTCAAAAAACGGTAGCGTGTTCCTTTAAACTTAAATAGAATGTAACTTGCGTTGGATAAAAGTGTCTGCCAAATGCATCAATGTAAATGTAATGTAAAAAATATATTTTGGGTTACCTAATTCTGCATTCGACAAAATGCTGAAGAAGAGTCTGTTAGCTGTTGTAACTGGATGATGATTCTGCCCTTCATAGTCAGCATCCATGTTTTTGCTATATTGATAATGGTATATTGCTAACCCTTTCCTCCTCCTCCTCCTCAAACGTCAACCTATTCTGTGTATTAGTGGAGAGTGTCAGCAGTGATGTACAGTCCGGAGGGAATGGCTTCTGCAAATTCAAAATAAAGAACAGAAACTGATGGATGATTATTTACAAGCACTTTAACTCTGCTGCCTGGTAAACCCGTTTTCTCCCCTTCCGTTGGTTTCATCGGCAGTTACATTATATTATGTTTGCCTGCTTAACTAACGCATACTTCAGCTAATTTAGTTGATGTCATCTTACTCACCTGTAGAAGTCATCACCATTACGATGGCTATCACAAGAAAAGACTCCAAAACACACCTCCGACATTGCAGACATGATTCAGACTACAAACTTGAAAATAAAACAAAATATGTAATTAACAATGGTGTCGCTTAAAGGGTTAGTTTACTTTAAAAAAAAAAAAATATGTCACCATTTACTCAGCCTCAACTTGTTCATAACCTGTATTAATTTATTTATTGTGCTGTATACAAAAGAAGATATTTAAAAAACATGAGTAACCAAACAGTTTCTGGTCCCCATTGACATCCATAGTTTTTTTTTTTTACATCCATACATAGCTACATCCAGCAAACTGTTCCATTACCAACATTCTTCAAAATATCTCCTTTTATGTTCAGAAGAAAGAACTTCATGCAGGTTTAGAAAAACTTGTGGGCAAGTAAATTATGACAGAATTTCTTTTTGAGGGGCACTATTCCTTTAACTTATTTTTTCACGTTAGCTCACTGTTAACGTTGTTACATCTGCCTAACTAGCTAAGTTGTGGTAAATAGAGGACGGAACATACAACAGTTATTATTTTTCTCTGTTTAATAAGTTTACTTCGGCTTATTTAGGTGAAGTTAACCTACCAGTTGATGTTATCACCGTTATGACGGCAATGAAAAGGCTCCAACACACACCTCCATCGTTGCAGACTGCAGACATTATACAGATCACAAACCTGAAAATAAACCAAAGCATATACTTGGAAATATTGTTTAAAAACCTCACTTAAACAAGGGTTTCGTCTATCTCACTTTACCTCAGTATTTCACGACACGTTAGTTCGTTGCGGTTAACGTTACGTTAGCCTAACCGACGACTCCGCCTGGCGAGCTTACGTTAAAGAGGCAAATGAATACACAAACGTTATTGTTATCGTTTTAACTAAAGAATATTTCGGATAATATAGGTGAACTTAGCTTACTTACCAGTTTAATATTATCACCGTGACGGAGATCCGGCCGACAGTCAGGAAAAAACCATTCCGACGAAAACAAAAAGACAAATCATGTTAGTTTGCTGTTAACAAATGAAAACATTTTGCAAATGTTTGTTTTACATAAAATAGAAATAATATACTAACCTTTTTGGAGTTACCGGTAGGCTACATCTTCTGTCCACATTAACTGCCACTTCAACCAAACAGTCAAAAAAATTCAAAAGAAATCTCTCTTGCCATTGGTCAGTTTTTCGCGGGCAAGTTCACTACTGTAAATTGACTTTACAGTAGAGAAGAATTACAGTAGTGACCATATATTTCCCCATAATCCTTTGCTGTTTACAGTAACATACTGTATAAACATTTTACAGTATCTTACAGTACATATTACAGTAAAATACTGTTCAAATTACAGAAATCAGTTACAGTGCAGTGCTTAGATGCCGGGGGACAAACTGCTCTGCCATTACCTAGCAGGACATGAGCTGGATTCAGACCAGCGATGTGCACTCTGGCATGGCACATGTAATACACCACTCACAACCATTTTCTGCATCACATCAAAGCCTTGGGGGTTGCACTTCAGGATTAGTTCATGCCATCTTGGTGACTAAGTCTTGCCTGATAGCTGTGACCTACTGTAAGAGGTTTGTAATAGCTAGAGGGAACTATCCATTATCATTCCCAGTCATCTTGATGGCATCTTTCCGGCTGGCACATGCAGTACTGGATGTATGCAACCTATTTATTGGCATGTTCGTTCATTCGTTCGAGATGTAATTTGTTATGTGAGTCTATGTTAATTGTGATATGATTGAGAGCTGTCTTTTTGTTTCTCTGTGCTATGCTGGGGAGAAATTATATTCAAATAAATCCATAAATGCCGTGACTATTTTTGTGTTTTTAAAAATATTGATTTAATGCAAAAATGCAGTATATGCAAAAATTGGCAAATATGATTACAGTTTAAAAGAACTGTTTAATGTTTTAAAATGTAATTTTTAAATGTAAGTGTTCAATTTTCAGCATTATACTCCAGTCTTAAGTATAATATAACCCTTCATATCATTCTAATCTGTTCCTTTGATGCTTAAAAAAAAAAAACAGTTTAATTAGCAATGACACGTTAAATTAATTAAAGACATTCGTGATGTTACAAACTATTTATTTTTCAAATAAATCCTGTTCTTTTGGACTTTCTATTAATACAAAATAAATCAGTTTCCACCAAACTATTAAGCAGCAAAAACTGTTTTTAACTGGAATAATAATAAGAACCATTATTAATATTCAAGCACTAAGTCTGAATATTAGATTTTTTTTCTAGTGTTTTAACTATAAGTCAGTGTTTTTTGAAAAAGAAAGAAAAAAATAAAAATACACAAAAACTGGCAGTCAACATTATCACAAAATCAGTCAATCCGTTTGGCAAATAAGATGATTGCGTTTGTCCTTGCCCTTGGCAGATTAGAAATGTGATAGAGTAAAAGTGGTTTAAGTAAAATCAGTTTGGTTCAGCAGGTTTACTTGACAGGACATCCTTAATCGTTTCTTCTCACGCCTTTTTTCCTCCTGACCTTTTCACAGTCCAGGGGTGTGTAATCCAAATATGTCTCTCTCTCTCTCTCTCCTTTTTTTTTTTTTTTTTTTTTTTTTTTTTTACAGATAAATAAATATATAAAGCTTTTTTAATCCCCTTTAGCTGAACCATTTGGGCAGCAGCCGTTTGTACATCATAGAGCTTTAGCCTGGCTCAGTGTGAGAAAGCAGAAATAGATCTGTCACTAGTCCTCCAGTAGATCAAGGGATTTGGTCAAGTCACTTTGCTTGATCTTTTCATTATATTTGCCCTATATATTAGGCTACACGCTTTTATCCAACAAGGACGCATTGAACAGAAAAAAATAAAATAAAATAGGCTATATAAGTGTATTGTATGTATATGTTTGGAGAGGATATTTGTTTTTAATGACCACATACAAGTTCAATTAAACCATCAAAATATAAGGAAAAGATATATATATCACACAGTGACAACAAATATATAGTGAAATAGTGACAAATATATATATATAGCCTATATATATTTATTTATTTATTTTTATATGAAGAACCAAACAAACATGAATAGGAATTTATCTGACAAAATTAGTTGAGGCAAATACAGCTAAAGGATGTATTTTACTATGCAAAACAAAAATGCATAGAAAAATAAAATAGTCACAGGAAATAAAACATAATTTGACTAAAACATAACCAGTTATTAATATTTTGATATACTGCACATTGTGTTCAATTCGCCTCTCAGTGGATGATTGTTACAATTAGATACTTGATTTAAAATGTCAAGAGTTTAGAGTATTTTTGTATCTAACATTGTTTGCTAATTGTCACCATTGCTGAGTTTGGTAAGTACACCAGAGTAACAACCAATCAGATCACCATAATATCAGTACAAGCACTAAACTCCCTTAATTATAATCAGTAAATATGCTGGCAACTGTGTAGATTTTCAACAATTTATTCATAAAGACGTTGCAAAGATATTATTTCCGTAAAAGTTTCCACAGTGAGGATCAAGGTTAACTTCTCTTTTCTTCTAATACAGTCAGATCATCTCCTTCTGTTCTGTCCTTTATGCTTCA
The DNA here is from genome assembly GCA_031834385.1 of Semotilus atromaculatus. Classification (NCBI taxonomy): domain Eukaryota; kingdom Metazoa; phylum Chordata; class Actinopteri; order Cypriniformes; family Leuciscidae; genus Semotilus; species Semotilus atromaculatus. The sequence continues at coordinate 38,282,845 of JAULUF010000022.1, forward strand.
ACACACAATGGCTTAAAAATGTTAAACATTACATTACATTTCAGAAATGTAGCATTTAGTCTCCTGAACTGTAAGCTCGAGAGTCACCCAGTGGATTTCGAGTCTTTATAATAATGGAAGCGGCAGTGGACAGACGCCTACACCGCTAGTTATGTAGGCCTAGTGTCACATCCCACAACCTGCAGCTGTTTACAGTATATGTCAGCATATATACGTCTGAACAAGCAGGGAGAAAAAGCATGATCTAACAAACACAACACGGCACTGTAATATATATATATATTTTTATTTTATTTATTTTTTATATTTTAAATGAAGATTCCAAAGTGGGATTTTCACAACACTTGCATAGAAGAATTTTGGGAAACCGTTCAGTGAACCACTTTTAATAAAATATTTTTTTTTCCTTAGTTGGAAGAACATTTTAATAATCTAAAGAGCCCTCTGTTTCACTTTATTTTGATGGTCCCTTTAACACATTCTGTTGACTATAAGTAACGTTGCTCCTACATGTCTACTAACTCTCATTAGAGTGTTAGTTGAGTATTAATAGACTGGTAGGGTTAGGGTTAGATTAAGTTGACATGTAGTTGCAAAATGACTTATAGTCAGTAGAGTGTCTGTTGGAGGAGCTTCACAATAAAGTATTTGCAGATATTAAGCAGACAGTCTACTAATACTCCAATGAGAGTTAGTTGACATATAGTTACTTATACCTGTAGTTACTTATAAGTTACTTATAGTCAATAGCATGTTCAAAAGGGACCATCAAAATAAAGTGTTACCGAAGCCTCTTCCACCAACCCTTTTCCTTCTTTTTGTGCAGTGGAAAGGTTCCATGTATGTTAAAGAGTTCCATGAGTCTAAAAACCCAACACAGGCTCATTGGCAAAATGTGCCTCTAACAAAATTTGTGCAAAACTCAAAACACATATCACTGCAGTGAGTGTAGAGACAGTAAAACAGCAATAACTTTTATTTCTTTTCACATGATTACAACTGCAGACTACCGATTAATAAAGACTTCTTTAAATCGATTTTAACACGGCTCCTTGCACAAATTATGTTATGACATCAAAACACCACAGTGCATGAATTGTAAACTAATCCATTTTGACATACATTTTTCTGACATACCAGACGAGGTCAGTAGCTCATGTGGTACAGCATTGACCTTGCACTGTGGAGCACTTGGGTACGAGTTTGTGAAGCACGAGTTACAATAAACCCAAAGACACATGGAAACAATCTTAAATGGCATGGTTTATTAAAATGGCATTGGTTTATTTTTATCTCACGTTTACTTTTGTTAACACGTGGTACGCTACTTTCAAACACAACAGAGCATTAAAAGGGGACCTATTATGCCCATTTTTAAAGTCTGGATTTTGTTTTTGGGTCTACTAGCATACGTTTTCATGGTTGAATGTTCAAAAAAACACTTTTTTTCACATCTTTCCCATTGTTGCAGCACCTCTCTTCCCAGTCTGTCAGTAACCCTCTGTTTAGTTCCTGTCTATGAAGCCCCTCCTTCTGAAAAGCACAATGTGCTCTGATTGGCCAGCTGGACCAGTGTGTTGTGATTGTGTCATGATTCTGCCTTAATATCCTTGATTTTCCTAGTCGTGAGGCAGGATCATGACAGAATCATGTTTTGTGTACAAGCGCATGGCCAATTGTTTGGCCATGTGCTTGTGGTGTCTCGTTACGTACCCCGCCCCCTTGTTATCCTCGTCTTGTGATTAGTGTCTAGTCTATTTCACCTGTTCTTGTCATTAGTGTCTCCCTATTTAATCCCCTTGTGTTTCACTGTCTCTTGTCGGTACATTGTCTAACATTGCGTGTTGTTCTCCGTGAGTGTTTCATCTGTATCCAGTTTAATGAGAGTTGTGAGTTTGTTTTGTTGTTTTGTTTCCTGTCAAGTCAGAGTCTTAATTTGTCATCTTGTCTTAGTCAAAGTATATTATTTCCAGTCCTGTTTTGCCCCCTCGTGGGTTTTGTTTTCTGTTTTGAGTCGTAATAAACCTTGAGTGTCTGCATATCGTCAGCGTTTGGGTTCTCACCTTCTACTTCATGACAGAATGTACCGACCACGAAAGAACCCAGCAGACAGCATGTCCTCCCGGCTCCGGCTACAGACGGAACAATGGTGGTTGTCGGCTCCCACCGACAGAGAGAGGGTCAACTGTCCTGTCCCATCCCAGGGTGAGCAAATCATGAGGGAATATGCCCGTCTATGGGATCTCTTTTCCCGGGAGGATCTGCAGGCCTCTTCCACGGGCTCCCCACCCTCTGCTAGTCTGCCGGTGATCCCGGAGGGTCGTGTAATAGGCGTCGCGACGCTTGGGGACCAGGCTGGCTCCCTCACGACTCCTGGCTCTTCATCTACCCCCTGCGGTCTTCGTGGGAAACGAGGGAGGCGAACCTCGTGGGACTCTCCTTCAGAGTCCTCAGCGTCGGAGTCAACCCTGCCTGATAGAATCCCTTCTCCCGACCCAGTTCCCGCCGTGCTTCCCCAACCCGTCTCAGCTCCGACTATGGTCTCCGCTTCTCGACCTAGGAGAAAGAGGAGGAGGGGAGCCTCTCGTCCGTCAAGTGCAGTCGTCACAGCGCCCACTGCTGCAGCCACAGAGCCCGCTGCAGTCACAGAGCCCGCTGCAGTCACAGAGCCCGCTGCAGTCACAGAGCCCGCTGCAGTCACAGAGCCCGCTGCAGTCACAGAGCCCGCTGCAGTCACAGAGCCCGCTGCAGTCACAGAGCCCGCTGCAGTCACAGAGCCCGCTGCAGTCACAGAGCCCGCTGCAGTCACAGAGCCCGCTGCAGTCACAGAGCCCGCTGCAGTCACAGAGCCCGCTGCAGTCACAGAGCCCGCTGCAGTCACAGAGCCCGCTGCAGTCACAGAGCCCGCTGCAGTCACAGAGCCCGCTGCAGTCACAGAGCCCGCTGCAGTCACAGAGCCCGCTGCAGTCACAGAGCCCGCTGCAGTCACAGAGCCCGCTGCAGTCACAGAGCCCGCTGCAGTCACAGAGCCCGCTGCAGTCACAGAGCCCGCTGCAGTCACAGAGCCCGCTGCAGTCACAGAGCCCGCTGCAGTCACAGAGCCCGCTGCAGTCACAGAGCCCGCTGCAGTCACAGAGCCCGCTGCAGACAGCGCTTCTTCCGAGTCAGATTTGAGCGCTTCATCCGAGTCTGTTTTCATGTGTGCCGAGTCTGATTCTGTGAGTTCTGTTCCCGCTCCACAGCCGTCTGCTACGTCCCCTGTTATGTGTCCTGTTCCTTTTCCCGCTGTTTCCCCAGTCAGAAGTCTTGTCTCGCCATCCTCAGCTTCCCCTGTCGTGATTCCCTCTCCGTTGTCCACTGTTCCTCCTGTCCCTAATCAACCCCGGACTGTTTCCTCCAAGACTCCTCATGTGTCCCGATCCAAACCTGCCCGGAATCCTCGTCCCAAGCCCCCTTCCCGTGGACCTAAGACCCCCAGCACACCCATCCACCCTGGACCACCCCCCATGAACTCTGTATTTCCTCCGCCACCTCTTCCTTGTTTGTTATTTTTATTGTTGCATCCTAACCCTGTTGTTGTGTTTTCGTGTTTGCCGTTACTGTTATTTGTCATGTTTTGTTGGTTTGTGTCGATGTCTCAGTCTGTCATGTCCCGTGTTTGATGTCCCCTTGAGGAGCGTCTGGTAGCCGCTCCTTAAGGTGGGGGTTCTGTCATGATTCTGCCTTAATATCCTTGATTTTCCTAGTCGTGAGGCAGGATCATGACAGAATCATGTTTTGTGTACAAGCGCATGGCCAATTGTTTGGCCATGTGCTTGTGGTGTCTCGTTACGTACCCCGCCCCCTTGTTATCCTCGTCTTGTGATTAGTGTCTAGTCTATTTCACCTGTTCTTGTCATTAGTGTCTCCCTATTTAATCCCCTTGTGTTTCACTGTCTCTTGTCGGTACATTGTCTAACATTGCGTGTTGTTCTCCGTGAGTGTTTCATCTGTATCCAGTTTAATGAGAGTTGTGAGTTTGTTTTGTTGTTTTGTTTCCTGTCAAGTCAGAGTCTTAATTTGTCATCTTGTCTTAGTCAAAGTATATTATTTCCAGTCCTGTTTTGCCCCCTCGTGGGTTTTGTTTTCTGTTTTGAGTCGTAATAAACCTTGAGTGTCTGCATATCGTCAGCGTTTGGGTTCTCACCTTCTACTTCATGACAGATTGGTCAACTGCTTCGAGGGTGTTTTGGAAATGTCACGCCTTTACTATAACTGTGAATTTCAACACACTAACACAACCAGCCCTTGCTTCTTTTTCTTTCTTTTTTTTTTTTTTTTTTGCATTTGCCTTGGCCGGGAATTATTTAAATGAGGAATATTGTGACGTGTATGTTCCCGGAGTTCAGAAACAGTGACATAGAAAATAACTCCCTTTGGAGTGACTTTGTAACTTTGCAGACCAAACAGTTTTTTTATCAAACAGCAACATTACACACTAAAAAAAAGTTAGTTAAAGTACCCCTTTAACCTTTCACAGGACGTTTGATTTCTGAACTGCAATAGCCAATGTAATAAAACAGTTTCGGATAAAACTGAACACGCTTTTAACGCCACTCACTGGACATTTTGCTTTGAAAAGTGTCAGTAAACGTGCAAGATGCAACATAATATCAATTTGCAGAAATGTCGCCACAGGCACGTTTTTCCAATAAGCCTGTGACAACACGGCTCATTTTCAACTAACTGTCACTATCCTTATCTCGTTGATTCATTTATTGCTTGCAGTTGCAGACAATGAGATGTTTGGTGCCAGCTGAAGTCTTCTGGAAAGGACACATCTGATTGCGGGCTGCCCTGTGGGCTCATAACACCTGGAGGAAGCCTTGGGGCAGCTGTGTCTACAGGCCAAACCCTTACAACGGCCATGAGTCCAGATGCAGCACTCTATTATCATTCAGCTTCAGTCTCAATTACACAGCTGCTGAAATACTGTAAACATTATTCAGGATGTCATGCTAGCGTTTCTCAGCTAGAATAATAATTTAGGAGTTCAAGTTCATATTTGTATGTGTAAAATACATTCGCTGAAGGACTTTGGAAGTCGACTGAAATGAGACATAAATGTGTTTTTCCGCCCACGGGCAGAATGAAAATTCAATTTATATTATGAAGATAAGAGCAGGACTGCTTTCGTAACATTTCACTTTTTTATTATTACAAGACCATTATTTTCTTCAATGGAAAACACGTATTGGGATTTTCAGCGTGATTGTGAAGTTTAAATTATATTATAAATTATTTAGACATGTTATCTCATTAGCATGTATAATATATGTTGGTTCTAGCACACATACTGACCAGAAAAATGTTGGTAGCACTTTATTTTACAGTCCTTTTTCGCATGTAAATACTAAATACTTACCTTATAAATGATTCAGTACTTTCTTGGTAAGTACACTGATAAGTACATTGATAGTGCACATAATGTAAAATAAAGTGCAACCAAAATGTTTATGCTCCCTTTAAAGTTGAATAATGAATTATTGGAACTCATAGGTTAATAAGATTAATTAAATATGTTCAACACATCAAATTAATTTAACATTAATTTAAGTTAATTTGACATCATAACAGTTTTATTCTGCACTGTGTGATTTCTGAATTCACATATGTAGAAACACACACATAAATCAGTCGGTATCGAATGTGTTAACCAACACGGATGCTGCTTTACTTCAGTTTCATCATAATTATATTAAGCCATTCAAAAGGTGCAAATGACTTTACTTTCATTAGGCCCATCTGGATTTCATTTATACATAATTTTGCAATTAAAACATCTTTCTCAGTCAAAGTTTCTCCATTATGTAGTGATAAATGATATTCCCACTTTGAGATTATTTTCTTTGCAAATGTTCTGGCAGTTTCAGTTTAACTAGTTTTTGCAGTATTAGTAAAGATTTGTCTCTGTCACGCTTTTGTCCGTTTTGAGGAATGTTTTGGCTGTTTTTTAAAGTCAAAAACATTGCTTTTTATATATACTGTATATCCCTAACCCTATATACATTATACATAACCTCCTTCAGCATCTAAACGGGCAAGTTTTCACACTCCCGCTAAGAGCATTGAAAAGTATGTGATGTTCAGCATCCAAAACACTCCTCCCCACCCTTGAATGATGGGAGAGAAGAGACGCAAAAGTGTCTTTTTGCCCTCAAGTGGCTGCTAAAATGGATTGCACACGTCATCATGCAACTAGCAACAAGGACGTGGAAAACATTCTAAAAAAACCATCTCAACAGCTCGAGGTAGAAGCATACTTGAGTGACAGACATTAATGGGAGGTGTTCTGCATGATGCTGTCACTCAAATGTGCTTTTATTCTCAGAGTTTTCCATGCCGCTTGAGCTGTTCTGCATGTTACTCGTTGCACACGCTATAAGTGGCATCAGCAAGGCGCAAATGCATGTTAAAGAACTGCCCCTTTGTGCTGATGAGGTTCTTAATGCAGATCGGGCACGACACTTGACTCTGGCCTCTGGATGTTTTCCAGTGCATTATCAGCTTTATTCACTCTCCCAAACACTGTGTCTACATTAACCTTGGAACGGAAGGAGTCATCCAAGCATATCAGGAGCAGCAGTGGGCAGGAGATAGTGGGGCAGAAGTGCTCCTGCATTGAGAAGCTCATGCAAAATCAAGCCTGTGTGTATTCATAATCCCATTTCCTCCAGGTGGATTATTAAAAGGGACAAAACATAGGCCATCAAATTGAGGTTTAAATGTAATGCTTATTTATTTTGGCATTTCTAATAATTACTTAAAATCATGTATTGCACATAAAATGGCCTCTAGGCCTGTCAGAATTTTTGATTAATCGTCTGATCGTGGTTATCTAATCGCAATTATTTGAGATTTCAATCATATTTTGCCAAAAATAGTAAAGAACACACAAAGATACTGAAAGGTCTTCCTTCATATAAATAAAGGTTTGTGGGTTTAATATTATATTATATTATATTATATTATATTATATTATATTATATTATATTATATTATATTATGCCTACTCTGGAGTTTTTAATTTCTGAATTAAAAGTATTTTTTTATTTGGAGGGAATAAAGTAAAAAAATTTTAAAAAAAATCCTGACTGTCCTAATATAATAATAGGAGGAGGGAAGCAATTAAATTCTCTAGTGTTTTGGTATAATATTTATTTTATTTTAATTTATTTTTTAAATACAATTTTTAAACAAAACTACTTAATTGTTTATTAATGTTTTTTTTTTTTAAAACTATTGTCAAATCAAATTCATATAGTTACTAGATGACAACTTGCCTTCTGAGTTGTTCACGCCTTCTTTATTATTGGCAAAATGATTCTGTGTAATTTGTGTAATCAATAGACATGCAAATAATGCAAATGTCTAATTAAATAAATGTACAGTTTATTTTAGCTACAGAGTTGAATAACTAGTTGAATAACTAATATAATACCCCGCTAAACAAGCTGTATTGTATGTAGTTTGATTATTTCTTGTAACGGTCACCAGATGGAGTGTCATTGAAATCCACCAGAGGATCTCCACAACAGACTATTGTCATTCCCTCACAAACTACATTTACAACCCATAACACACTGCCCGGACTCATCATCACTCATGGTTTTCACCTGTGTCTCATCTTCTTGTTTGATCACCCTATCTAAGCCTGGTTCTTCTGTCATTCCCTGTGAAGTCTTGTTTAGTGTCACGCTGCAATTCCAAGCATTCTCCTGGTTTTCGATCTTCTGTCCGGTTTTCTTGGTTTCCTCTGTTTTTGCCTGTGCCCCTTTTGACCCTGTTATTGTTTGGACTGATTACCTGGAGTTTATAACCTTTGCCTGTTTTCGACTACGATTGTGGATTACCCTTTCAACAAAACTGCATTTGGGTCCTCAACTTTCATGTCTCGGAGCAGTTTGTGACATTTCTAGATTATTCTTGCATTGTTAACATAAACACATTAACTATAGTCAATAATATAAATTATTAAAAATGAATATTACAAAATAACTGCTCAACGTAACTTTTTCTGCTGAATGCTTTACCATAATTTTGCTGGAGACTTTGCTAAAGTTGGAGATCACAGAAAACTACGGAGCCCCTAAAGGGATATGGTGGTGGGGGAAAAAAATCAAATGAGATTGGAGGAAAAAAAATCAGACAATGCTTTTGGGTTCTCTGGCAAATGCTTTGCGTTCCCTGAGAAACTTTGCATTCGCTTGCCAAACGTTTTGCGTTCCCCCAAGCAACCGCAAAGTTCTGTACGGTACGGAACGTACGAGTTCTGCGGGGACGTGAGAGATTTTTACCAGTTGGACTCTCGTTAATACGGTAAATCGAACAGGGAGTTATCGTATAAATGAAATGGCAAATTGACTGACAGGACAGAATTTGCTTTCACAGTTTTTATTTTGTGTTCATATGAGACTCCCAATGTGGTTTAGATGAATGGATTTATGGGAACTCTTCTTGTAATAAAAATGCCTTATTCAATAAAGGACACCAGACTCAAAGGAAGAACATGGCTTATCTCGACATCACCTTAAATAGGGTTGCCTCAGACATATCAGGAGTCAATGATAACAATAATAATTCTTGATTATGACTTCATAAATCAAATCAAATCCAAACCATAACTTAAAAAAGGCATCACAGCAACAACAGACTAGCAAAAAATCGCCAAATGCATTTTCGTGAGGCGTTAGTTGTCTTGTTTCTCATTCCGAAGGGTTTTGCTGTTTATTTCGGCCATGATCCTAAAGAAGACCTCAAGCTGTTTTAATATTGCTCTCACCTAACGGAATATCTAGGGGCTTGGCAGAACCATAATTTGTTATTGATTCAGTGGTACTATATTCACTAGAGATGCACACTGCGCTCATAGAGGCTTAAACGAACACATTTCTACAAAGAAGGAAAACAAAACTACATTGGCACTTTTGCTCGGTGCTAAACGTGCACGCCGCAGTGTTCACGTGTCACGTTGAATGAACAGCAATTGGATGTACTCGAGTCAGAATGTGATGTATTTGTTTAATGTTAAATTAGCACAAATTTAAGTTTTGATAAACTGAGCATGACTGTAACCGAGAGCATCTGCACATTCACATTTAAGTCTCGAAATTTTCCCCAGAGATGTTACAGCCGCCCACATTCGCCACACAAAAGCTAGTGTCGAAAACAAGCAAGTTGAAATTGGTTTCCGGTTCCCCTTCAGTGAACAAACATTTACACTTGAAACATTCAAGTAGTAGATCTTAAGCATATTTGCATGTTTCTCTCTCCGCTAATGATGTCAGATTGATGCGCTGTCACTAAAGACGACATTTGCGAAGAAGCTAGTACAACATGTATGTCTTTTTCTATCTATCTCTAATTATCACAGGTGCAGGTGTCTGTGAGCACATTAGTGAATCTTAACACAGAGCGATGCAGGAAAGCCTGAAGGGAAATCTGTGGCGCTGGTGAAGCGAAGGAGGAATGAATCGGAATAGTCAACTTAAACCCACATTACTTATGGAAATTGGCTCTGTGGTTTATTTCTCTGCAATTGTATTGTTTTTTTTTGTTTTGTTTTTTTGTTTTTTCTTGCATGTGAAGATTGAAGAAGAAAGGGTAAAAAAAGTTATCATTGTTGTTAATTGATTTGTGTGTATTCCCATGACACAGAAAGCTTAAATCTGGCTATGAATAGAGACATCACTGCTGCAATAGAGACATAGTGATGCATCACTGCACCAAATGGGGCTATGGGGAAATAGTGAGCTCAAACAATAGGGCTCGATAGTACACAAGCAAAAGATCTATTGATGCTGACATTGAGATTCGATTGTATTCAAATGCAATGCTGTTGCCATTCTTTATGGTATCCAAACACACATGTTATGAAGTGCATTTGAATGGTGCCTATTCTGGACAATTATTTAAAGATGGAAATCATATTAATTATTTTTCTTTTTATTACAGTGTCACACTTAATTTAAAACAGTGGTCAATTTGAAGAAAAAAAATCACTGCTTTGGTTTAAGTAAATATGGTTTAAATTTCATTATACATAATTTTATGGTAAAACACTGTCAGATTTATGGGTTTTGACAGTACAGGTACATTCCCAGAAGTGTATACTGTAAAAAAAAAAAAAAAAAAAAATAGTTTTTTTTTTTGATTTACGTACTTCCTGAAACTTGAGAGATTTTTTTTTTTTTTTTTTGTCAATTCAAATGCATTCGATGGAAGATAACCAGCAAATTAAGTTGAGTTTACTAAAATATTGTACAGTGTATGATCATACTTTTGTCTCTTCTTATTTTGTTACTAGTGATGATGTATATATTAGGGTGTCCATGGAAATTACATTAAATTGGTGGTGGGGAGGCGGGGGGGATCAGCAATATGTAGAATTTTGTGATTTTGAAAATATGACAATCATCCTAAGCTTTGCCTTGCTCTTGCATGTCCTGAAATCAGCTCATACACCTTAAACGTTTTAAATGATAAGCACAAGTTCTTAAATGTGGAGAGACAAAATGTTGAGGATTTATTTTTTATTGTTTTTACAAAATTTAAATTTGCTAACAGCTTTCAGAAAAGTAAATAAATAAATACTCAAAGAGAGGGAATTTATCTTTGCAGTGTTCCCATAGACTGGCGACACTGTCCCGGGCCATGTGATTAAGGGGTCACTAAGGTCCTCTATGTCAGTCTTTCCCAATCTTTTTTGGTCCATGAACTCCCAGCATCCTCATCCTAAAGCTCAACCCAGAAATGTGTTTATATATTAGGGGATTTCATTTAGCAAGTCACTCCTTTTAATGAGTCACTAGGGCTTGTTTGTCTTTCAGAACTTTCAACATTTCTTGGAGCAATCATGAAAAAACTTTCAAAATAAACACCTAAAAGTTAATTTATTTATCAAAGCCATAAGGGACATTTAACAAAAGTAAAGTTATTTACACTCGTTGTATGATGGAATTTAATTGTGACTGAAGCGCAATAAAAATGAAATATAACCCATGAGAACAGACGTTATTTGTAAAAATATTGTCAAATCTATAACACAGAGTCCAATTATGCTTTTTTACATTTTCAACTGTCTTTAATGTGCAATGTTGCTGTTAGAGCACGAAAACGGTTTGCAAAGTTGCAAAGCACAAAGTCACTCCAAATAGAGTTATTCTCTCCATCAGTGTCACTGTTCCTGAACTCCCTGAAACGCCTCAAATGTTGTTTACCGTAAAGGGTGTGACATTTCCCAAACTATCTTTTTTCAAATGTCATTAAATGTAATGTTTTTTTAGACGTTATTAATCATGATAGTTATGGTAATATCCTGACCGATCAAATGTATTTATTTACATCATATATTTTTTATTTCATTGGTATCTTTCCAAATACCCCTGGACACTGCTCAAATAGCCCCTAGAGTACATGGTTGGGAATCACTCCTCTATGGTAAAGTCCATACGCATCGGGTCCCGGGGGAGAGCAAAAAACCCCCACAGAAAGCAGAATCTGCCTTTGACATTCTGCAAATAGAGTATGATGGAATTCCTCATCACACGCTACTGATGTTTGATTTATGACCTTACACAGCAAACAGAATATTGAGGACCCTGCCAAAACTGTTATTTTCACATCATTCAAACCTCCGTTTTCATAAAGTATTGAATCAATAACCAACACTGTGGAAAGATGTGGATTTTCATTCTCTCCCTCCTTTTTTTTTTTTTTTTTTTCAAAGTTCTATACCCAAGGGCACTGGAAGGTCTGCTGTACCTTCTGCTTTGGGAATAATGCCTCACTTTTGAAATGCAGGCTGAGTGTGTCTAAGGCGTACCTGTCAGTCACAAACCTAAGCAGAGAGGTGCGATCTCCTTTCTCCTTTTATACCTCTCCCTCCCCATCTTCCTCTCCCGCTCCACTTCTTTATCATCTCACATGGATAAAACAAGTAAAGAAGTGAAGTCAAGTGAAGGCACAAGAGCTGCTCCTCAGTAAGACTGATTCCAACATCTCATTTGCAGTATTCGCTGATTTCCTCATCCCTGTAATCTCGCTCCCACAATTCCCAGGAAAGAGGAAATGCAGATCATAAGCACAGATCACAGACGGTGTTGGAGAAGCTGCTGTACCATATCAAGCTAATTGTGCTTTTCATACTTTGGTGGCCATTTTACTTTTTTCTTGAAGCATTACAGGAACAAGAGTTAGTCTGCAGATGTTCACACAGGGAGTTGAACTATATCACAGAATATTGCATAGTGTAAGATAAACATTTAAAGACAGCCTACAGCTATGAGGGTTTTAATCAATAGTATTAGTATTTCTTCTGTTGAAACCGTTATCCGACATTTATTTCAACTTTTTTTCTTTTTTTTTACATTTGTTTAAAGCTGCAGTCTGCAACTTTTCCTCTTTGTCACCATCTCTGTTCGAAATCTGTAACTGCAGTTATTCGCGTAATTATCATCTTTACGTGGGTTGTAAATCGGCATGAAACAGCGTGGATGAACACGTTTTGAGGCGAGTGCTGCTGTCAGTCACCGCGCTGTGTGGATACTGTCATTCAGAATCGCAGATTCACTTTTTGAAAGTTTGACCAACATAAGAATTTTCACCAGAAAATGTCTTCTGAACAAGTAAGTAACATCCAGTTTTGTTCTGATCAACTAAGGGGGAAAAAGCATTCGACATGACAAGCGATCGTTAGATTTAATCAGTGCGATTTAAGTTACTGCAACCGTGCAAATTATACGTTGTTCTCAAATTGTTCATGTTAACAACATCAGCATTGCGTGACTAACGTTACATTTAATGTGTTTTATGATTACCTGTGTAGTTCAGAATTCATATTCTCCATAATAGCTAAACGAGAAAGGCACAACAAAGGAAACTCCATAACTGTGTGAATTAAGAAAACGTACTGTTACACGATTGAACTATTGAAATGTCTTACTTGTTCAGCAGAAAAAAAAGCCGTCTCTTCTTCCGTTTCGAACCCCTTCAAAACACCTAGTTCACGCACCTTTCAAAAGCCCCGCCGATGTTTATCCTTGTGTTCGCATGAGACGGTTTCTTTCTCTTTCTCCAGCCACCTTAAATCCGAAGTACGAAGTCGTTTGGGTTTTATAACTGGTGAATCTCCAGTTGACACTGATGATTGTTGTTTGGGTCTTTCTGGATCCGCCATAAGTTTAATTATGTAAAGTGCTGCGAGAAAAGCCTATCTCTACATCTCTAGCCGAAACTCCTTCTTTATGTGTACGGGTGTGACGTAATGCTCAATTTCCAGTAGTTAGAAACTTAGCGATAGTTAACAGTGAAAAACTACATTTACCATGATGCTGTACAGAAAATTTAATCCATCTGAGAGTTGAAACAAGCAAAATGTGTCAAGATAAGCTCCGCCCACTCCAATTAAGCACTGCAAATGATGAAATCGAGTCAATCTCTGTATCTATGGAATACTCATCTCAACATTCTACAATTTGGGACACACTAGTTCTAATTTCAAATACTATTTAAGATGATTAGAATGGGAAATAGGATGCAGCAATATTGTTTTCATTTGTCATACATCTCCTAGCAATGAAGTGTATCTGTGTAACTGGTCCTACTTGACCGGCTCCGAGCAGGATTCAAACCGTGGGTCTCCGGCGTGGGAGGCGGGTGCGCTAACAAGGACGCTGAAGACCGAAGCCTCTAACATCAGTCGGCAGTGCGCCTCTCGAGGCCAGGGAAGTGAGTTTTACACACACAGCTCTTACTGGCCTCCGTTACACTCACCCCCCTAAACCTCACTCCCATCTGGGTCATGGCAATTAAAAGTAAACGGACTAACTCGACCTTCTCCGGCGTAGGAGGCGGGCAAGCTTACAAGGATGCTAAAGACTGCAGCCTCTGACGTCAGTCGCTAGTGCACCTCTTTGACGCCAAGGGTGTGAAGTTTACACACACAGCTCTTACTGGCCTATGTTACATCTGCATGAGTTTGTTGTGTTCAGAATGACTTGAAAGCCTGGTAGAGTTTGATCCTTAGTTGTGAAGTGTCTAATGGCCAGTTTTTCTGTAACCATAAACAAAGTCAGGAAGTGTATAGTGCTTTAAAATCTGTTTAGAGATATTTTATGTAGTCATGTAGTGTGTTCCAGACATAACACAACCATTATAAAACAAAAAAAACAAAAAAAAACTGATGACTGAAGATTCGACTCTCCAAATTACCTAGACTTCTCAATATCATTTAAGTGAGACCGACATTCCAGGAGAGCTCTTGTTGTTGGTCCATGTGCGTAAAGCAAAGTGACATAAAAACAGCAGGATAGCCTTGTATCCCATTACATCTCTGTTGGGAAAAAAATAGCTTGTTACTGGAAATGCAACTTTGAAAATGGATGAACTACTGCCACGCTGAAAATTGTTAGTATCGTTACTACTTTTAGTTAGTTCCTTCCTAACACCACTCTCAGGGTGCATATGATAGATTCCCCTACATCTCCAGAAACGTGAAGTCTCCTACTTACAGGCACAGCAGGATGTTCTGAATAGCATAATTGACTCCGAGGAGGCGAATGATACAAATCTAATGAGGAAGAAGAAACAAACATATTGTGCAATGTGTGTTTGTGCGTGGGAAGCTGCCATTTCAGTAATGGATGTGTTTATTTGTGGCATAAGCAGGGGAACGCGTTATGCAACTGCGCATAAAATGTGGCGCAGATGTCTGGGCTGAGCATCATGCTTAAATTAAGAGAGGAATCCGATGACAGATATAGGGCTCAGGAAACATGACAGAACCACACACAAACACAGATCTCTGCAAATAGGATTTATTATTATTATAATTATTAACAACCAAGTCAGTTCTGACAACAGAAGCAAAACCGTCTTGTGTGTGAACGTTGCTCATCATCATGGTGGATTTTGCCTCAATTGTGCGTTTTTAAACAAAAGCAGTGGAGGGGAAAACAAGAACAAGAAGGGGAAAGATTTTGAATAATAAGGGCAAATTAGACTCCTGCCTGTGTGCATTTATCTGTAATCAGAGAGAGCTGTCGTGTGGCAGTCGCTCAGGATGTAAGAGTCGCTGGTGATTGCCGAGACTGAGGCCACTTAAATGAGAGCTATTGCTAACATGCGTCATACGATAACACTTTATTTTACGGTGTCCTTGTTACATATGTTACATGTACTTACCGTAATAACAGTAAATGATGCATAATTACATGCAACTAACCCTCAACATAATCCCAATCCTACCCTATCCCTAAATATATACTTACACTGTAACAAGGACACCTTAAAATAAAGTGTAACCCATCATACTTTAACACCAGTGTTGGGGTTAATACATGTAACAGGTTGTAGTTACTAATTTCACAAACTACATATGTCATTTTCTGTAAAGTAACGTGTTATCTGTGACATTTATCATATAATCCAATGCATGTTAAATGTATATACTAACAAATGCAACTGTTACAAATGCAACATTGTTTCATGTGATTGTGACTCTTGCTGTCAGGATACCAGACGGGGGGGGAGAGAGAGAGAGAGAGAGAGAGAGAGAGAGAGAGAGAGAGAGAGAGAGAGAGAGAGAGAGAGAGAGAGAGAGAGAGAGAGAGAGAGAGAGACAACACAAAGCTTTATTGAACAGTGTCCAACACAATTGAGTATATATCACTAACGATGAGCAGTGCAAGAATAATGCTTCAGTTCTCAAGTATACCCACACAAACACCTTTTGGATTAGAGTGACTGAATAATCTTTGTCATTCATGGTTAGCAGGAATGCTGGAGGAATACTGGAGAACAGACGAGGGAACAAGGAGGACAGAAACTTGGAGGAATAGCAGGAGAAGGGCTTGGAATTCACTGTGTCTATAGTGGTTTTCCAAAGTTACTAGCCCTGTCAGTATTTTCACTGGCCACAATTTTGATGTCAATACCACTGGGGAAAACTGCCATTTATATATTTTTTTAATATTATCTCATAATTTGGAAGCAGGTTAATTAGCCTGCTGTCACTTTAAGACCTGATGCACTGATCCATTATACTGTTATTAATGTATAACAGTGCGTTTTCTTTCTCAACTGTTTACGTTCACTTAAACATAACTGACTGTGTTTATGTGAATTCTCACAAAGACTGGCATTTTGACATTATGTTGTGTGTGTTTGACCAATTAAGCACAATAAGCAGCAAAAACAAACTCAATTTAGTCATGAGAGCCAGCTTTATGTGTACACACTTGTGAGCACAACATCTGCAGGAATAAGTAAATGTGCACAATACCATTCTGAAATTCAAGCCCTGCAACACCAACAATACTCATCCGGAACAAATGAAATGAGTGAAATGACCTAAAGTCAGGCACAGTGCTTTAACTCTCAGTGAGCTGGCAGTTAGAAAAAGTAACACAAAAGTAATAAAAAAAATTAAAAACTGTCATAATTTTATCCAACCTCATGACTTTCTGTCTTACAGTATGTGGGACACAAAAGAAAATATTTAGAAAAATGTCCACGACTGAATAAAGGTAACTTATCACTTTCAACAAACTCACTTTTGTCAGTAATCCATAATTTTAATTGATCATAGGCTATAATGCTTATATTAAAGATTTAGTCAAGTTCAGGTCATTATACAGTGCCGTTCAAAAATTTGGGGTTATTAATAGTTTTATTCAGCAAGAATGCATCGAAATAATCAAAATGACAGTAAAGACACTTAATGTTACAAAATGTCTATTTTAAATAAATTCTGTTCTCTTGAACTTTCCATTGATCGAATAATCCTTAAAAAAAAGTCACAGCTTCCATAAACAAATATTAAGAAGCACAACTATTTTCAATATAAACAACAACAAAAAACAAAAAAACTAAACCTTAAGCAACAAATCAGCATATTCAAATGTTTTCTGAAGCATCATGTGACACTGAAGACTGGAGTAATGATGCTGAAAATTCAGCTTTGATCACAGGGAAAAAAATACATTTTAATATGAAAACAATTGTTTTTAAATTGTAATAATATTACACAAAATTACCATTTTAACTTTTTACAGACCTCAAGCATTTGAACAATAGTGTAAATCCAAACACAAAATATATATATAGGCCTGAATCAGTAGGAGGTAATGTATATATATATAGGCTACAGTGACATTTCTTGAAAATGTTAATAATGCGTTTGTCAAGATAAAAAAAAAAAAAAAATCATATAGAAATGGAATCACATCTATTTAATTTTCCATGTGATTAAAAGTGACTAATAAAAATAGAGCATGACAGAAAATCTACAACCTAGTCCAGCAAAGTGACGTTAATATTTATTTTTAGTATTTTCATGGGCATGTAGGTCGGCGCAATTCCTAAAGGGGATTACAATACCGGACGTTCTGTTACAGCCGCCCAAAGCTGCTGATATTATGCTCAATTAGTGTCTGATCCCTCTTTGAATGTGAATCTATAAAAGGCAACATGTTCTTGTCTCAACTTCACATTTAATTAATATCATAAAAAAACTGATTTGCTTTCAGAGAGTCAATAGGGCATGAATGGAACATCTGGGAATGGCTTGCTGAATGACTGTTACAATCTCAATGATTGTGGAAGCATATTAAAACACGCAAATGGAACAAATCAAAGTATTAATTTCATTTATGATTTATTTTTAGTCCAACAGTTGGTGGCATTGAGCATGGAAGAATCCCAACGACAACTTTAAGATTGTCTGGTTCTCCGGCACTTAAAAACGCTAATCCTGCGGTTTTAAGTTGGTTCTTTTTTCTAATGTTTCTTCTTTGAATTGTAGTCGATTAGTACACCCACATCCTGAGTTCTATCTTTCTTTCTATGTGAATTATGCTTTTGTCATCAGGCCTGACCCATACATGTAATACGCTGGAGGCCCAGTGAGATGCTCAATAATATATATTCAGATTATAATTTACTACATGAAGGCGGTTCACATCCAGTCAACAGTGGAAGAGGGTGCTGTGACAAGAAAAAAACTTTATGCCCTATATTCTCAGGGTTGTGGGTAAGGGATGAGAGGAGCGAGGACTCAATTATGAGTGATATATTGAGTACCTTCTCATTTTAAAACACTACCGCACACCATAGTAGAATATATAGACAAAAAGATTTCATATTTTAGCCTAAATTCTTAGTGTTAACACTGTGAAGACATCAGCATAGTGCTTTGACAGACAAAGAGGTTGTCAGTGAGGTGCCGGCTGTTTCTTTAACCTCACAGCTGTCATTATCTGAAATTCAACATCACCATATAACACAAAACAGCCTCCTGCGGAGTTCATCTTGAGGCATCTGACACAACGATGCAATCTCACACAATGTTTCCCCTCACTCAAAAAATGCATAACCAAAAATGCTGTAAATCTCCTCCCTCTGTGACACTGTCTCGTGTAAGATAAGATTCTTCAATGTTTTTGAAATAAATCTCTGATGCTCACCAAGGCTGGGATTATTGGAACGAACGAACAGTAAAAACAGTAATATTGTGAAACATTATTACAATTTAAAATAACTGTTTTCTAATTTAAAATATTTTTGAATGTAATTTATTCCTGTGATGGCAAAACTGAATTTTCTGCATCATTACTCCAGTCTTCAATGTCACATTGTTCTAATATGTTGATTTGCTGCTCAAGAAACATTTCTTATTATTATCATCAATTTAGTTAGTTTTTTGGAAAGCGTATTTTTTTCAGGATTCTTTGATGAATACAATGTTCAAAAGAACAGCATTTTCTGGAAATAATTCCAAGTCTTATGTGTTACTTTTGATCAATTTAATGCATCCTTCCTAAATAATAATAATAAATAAACAAAAAATGAACTTTTCGAATGGGAGTGTAAATAGCTTTTTGAATTGTTTATTTAAATATATATATTTTTTTTTTTTGATCCCAGCTTTTAAAAAGTGTTTTGGACCCCATGTATATTTAGAAGTATTACTCATGCAGCCGTATATCTCAAAGCAGTTCAGTTCTCTCAAGTTTCATTTTTGTGTAAACATCATCTCAATGTATTTGAGTTTTTCAGAATTGATGATAATTGTTAATTGGGTAAAGGGTTTTTCACCATTTAGTATATTGATTTGAAACACCATCAATCTGTGGCTTAATTGAGCAGTTAAATCATAAAAGTGCTATTGATTTTATATCTCATAGTCTACAAGGCTAAATGTGAGCAAATGTACTTTTCACATCCCTGCCAGGAGAACATACTGAGATTTCCTATACATTTACAGTGAAATTAAAATCAAAAAGGCAAAGCTAACTTGAGCAAGTTCTGTAGAGGTCTTTTCAGTGTTTGTGATCAATGTTAATTTTGACTAAGAATTGGTTCAAGTTTTCCTCTGATTGCCTTAATTATATTTGGCAACATGCTACATGCTTTTAAAGCAATAGCCTACATTGTTAAATGAATGTAAACATTTTAGACATCATAACCATCAACCAGTAATAGTTAAAATGAAAAGTTGTATCTGTTAACATAGGCTAAAAGAATGCACTGTGAGCCTAAATTAAATCTGTCGATCATATAAAGCAACCAAACCTCTTCAGAAAATGCACTAAACCGCTCAATTAATATGGATTAGTTTTATGATCTCTTTATGAACTTTTTGAAGTGGTAGTTGTGTAGCTGTCAATGGAGGGACAGAAATCTCTCAGATTTCATCAAAAAGATCTTCATTTGTGTTCTGAACGAAAGAGTTTGGAACAACATGAGGGTGAGTAAATGATGCTACTTCTGAACGTCCATTAATGGAGAAAGATTTTTTTTTTAAGCCAGATGGTGTAGCAGAGGCAAACTGGGTTATAAAACCTGCCTTATTTTGAACAATCTGCATATTTGTCAAAGTTAAATAGGCACCTGAACCTCTATTTGATGTTCCATTTGATTTACTGACATCAAGAATCATATTTCAGTTATCGGTTGTCCTCCACACTCCACATGCCTGGCACATGGTGATGGCCAACACACGGTCACCATCTATAGCTCCAGTGATCTGAGTCCAGAGTCACAGATAACAGGTGCAGCAGAGTTTGAGTGCTGTATTACCTCCTGACATGTCATTTTCAATCACACCTCTCTGCTCACTCGTCTCTCACCAGCACTGCACTTCAGCTGCTGTCATTCAGAAAACTTTCCTTGTGCCAATCAATCAATCTTTTTTGTTTTGTTTTTTTCAGGACACAGCTCAGTTAATTCACACATATGACTGACTCTCTAATGGTTTTGGGCAGGAAGTTATGATTTGGGTGAATGAAAACATGCTTGTGTCATTCTGTCACTGTTAGGGACGGTTTACTCAGAACACATTTTTGGTGGTAAAATCCAAGTCAGTGGAATGATTTTTATTTATTTTTTTAACTTGAGAGCTGCATTTTTAGAAGGCTGTGTCATGTGCAAGTCGCTCCAAAAGACGCAAGCGCACATGTTAAAGACGTCCGTTTAGCACGTTTACATTAAAGTAAAGTTGAAGTACAGTAAAGTTGAGCATTAAAGCAGCACTATGCAGGATTTGCGTTTTTGTCAAACAGTGACCCCTAGAGTCGCTGTGGAGTACTTGTACTGTCGTAAATAGTACTAACGCAGAGATGTCTCTGCACTCACGGCCTGATCCCCTCCCCCTGTACACCGGTACCTGTTCAGTAGGATGGAAGCTGTAACGAGTGGAAATAAGGTGTGGCCCCTTTAAGAGCTGCGGGCGCCCTGTTGAACTGTCGGCAGTCTGTATTGTATGTGCGCCTCGAACACCACATGTATACTGCGCCGGGTTATTTCTGTTTGATGCTCATTTTAGCAGATATTTCTTGCCGTAAAGCAATTCGTTACATCGCGAGACCTGATATCACGCGACACTTCCTGATGCTGTGGCCAGCGGCCCGCCGGCTCAAAGTTGCAAGTGTATTTTTCCGCTCACAGGCAACAGGGGCGGGGGGGGGGGGGGGGGCGAGACACCCACCATTCAACCCGAAAATAGTCATATAACCATTGCAATAACTCTGAAGCTGTTCTGTTAAGCTAAAAATCCTGCATAGTGCTGCTTTAAAGAATTATGGTCTTAGGGTGTTTCTTTAACGTAAAGGTTCTCAGAAAATAATCTATTTTCTTCACACATAATACTGTATGCTCCACTGTAATCTTGAAATATGAAATTAAAAAGTTTGTAATGTATATATTCAAAAGTTTGTAATTCTCTTCAGCAAGGATGCCTTCAGCTGATCAAAATTGTCAGTAAAGACACGTATAATGTTACAAAAGATTTGTCAAATAAATGTTGTTCTTTTGAACTTTCTATTCATCAAATAATCAGTTTACACAAAAATATTAAGCATCACAACTGTTTTCAACATTGGTAATAATAAGAAATGTTTCTTTCTGAATGATCATGTGACACTATGGATATATCAAAAAGGCTTTTTTTCCCCACTATTTGTTTAATAGTCATAATCAAAGTTTTTAAAATGTGACTATCATACAAGAATAAAAAAAAATTGTCATAACGAGATTTAAAAAAAATTATAAAAAAAACTGAAAAAAAGTGGCTGTAGTCAAAGAAATACCCCATTATGTCCTTAGGTAAGTGCATTGTGTAACAAGAGCAGTTGCATGTATTCAAGCTTGACCGGACAGTAGATGTGTCAAGTACAGACAAGATGTTGAAATGCTTCAGGAGTGGCAGTGCACTCAGGGTCAGCCGCAGCCACAACACTCGTGTAAAATGATGAATCAAAACAAATCAGTTGAAATTGAAGAAGTGAGAGTGGAGAACATGGATAACAAAAGTGTCAAAATCCCTCCTGACCTCACAGCTGTCCATGCAAAACATCATGCAAACAACCAGATGTCACCAGAGAGTTGAAGGCCTTGTCACAAAAAGGATTTCAATCGCAAACATAAAACTACACTAAAAGCTTTTTTGTATCCGAAGTGCGTGGCCTCTCAGCCCCAGTAAAAGTCATTTTCCTCAGCACTGACCCTGAGGGCAGGGTTACAGATGTAAAGACAGGGTTTGGAATCAGGTTCTCGGCTCTCACACACAGAGGGTTGGAAAATGGCGGCAGTGCGAGCGAGAGATTACTGTACTTATAGTTCTCTGCCCTGCCATACTCCAGAGGGTTTGAATTGTGGGAGGGTGAGGGGAATCTTAAAGAAATGTGTTTCAGTACATTAAGTAAGTGTCACGGTGCAGACAAGGGAAAAGGAGCAGAGGATCTCAATTGCAGCAAATTTAACTTATTTATGTTCATTATCACAGACTCTTATTTCATTTTCATTAAGTTTCTTGGTTTCCCGTCTCAGTTCCCGCCATCTGTTAGTTGTCATGGTTATTCATTAATTGAATTAATTGTAATCATTTAGTTTTGTTCTGTGCACTCTTCAATGGTCTGGTATTATTTGTGTTTGTGTGTAGACACTCTGGTGTCTTCTCATATTTGGATTACCTGAGTTTGTAGAACCCCGTTTGAACCAAACCATAAAACTAAACCATGACAATGATGCTGCACAAATTATTTAAATAAAGTATAAAATTGATTTTAATTAAATACATATATTCTCTGGGTGTTTCAGAGTTAAGTGCAGGTCTGTGTTCTTTTTACACACCTGCAGGTCATGGTCATTTATGTGTGTTTTTTTGTTTTGTTTTTTTTTGCAGTATTTCAGAGCGCCTCAGTTCACAGAATGTAGCCTACTGCTCCAATGTCATCTCAGAAAAGCTTTAAGGTTTTCTGTCAGTGGTTTTCACCAAAAACAGCTTGATGGTTTAACGTTTTAAATGAAAAATAAAATGAGTCATAAGTAAATATTAGTTAAATACATGCAAAACAAAATCATTATTATTATACTATTATTATTATTATAGGCATAATGATACATAAATCACAAAATGTTGGCCCAAATTGTGCAACCCTACAAACAAGCACAGAAAACCTGCATCACTAAAAATTTGCCTGTGTGTTAACATGATTTTGGTGTGAAAATCAAAATCCCTTAGTAACCTTTTGAGATAAATTGTCATATTTGTGACTGATCAACATTATGCCACAAATGTTGTTGATTGACGTCACTTAATTTGAACACTAATATTCCTAACATTACAGTGTCTCAACAGACACAGAAATTGTCGTTTGTAAAGTTAGTCCCTGCGAGCAGAACAATAGCGTGCGAGACAAAAACTTTTGTTTGTTCTGGTGTCTCAGTGGAAGCAGTCATCATGTCAAGTCGAGAGAAACAAGCAGCAGTGAAGTTAGGGAAGTATTTGCATTTCACACACAAGTCAGGTATCACTGTGTTTTGTCTCTCTCTCTCCTGCCCCCTGCCTCACTGGCAATCCCGTTCGCCTGAGCGTCTCTCTTTTGACTTTGATAGAGATATCAAAGTAGAAGCCCTGCCATCCCTGACATTATACTGTCACACATCACATCTGAATCAGATTTTCATAAAAAGTTAGGTGTGAGTTTACGTGTTTTGCCACGCTGAGCATTTGTCAACAGTTTGAGAGCACACATTCGCGCAAGTGTTCATTTAAGCGAACAAGTATATAAACAAGACTTTCATGGCCTCGGGCCTCAAATTTGATTTTTCTCATACATTTCATGGCTCCCGCCGCTTTTCTCATACCACCCGCCTTGACTGACACCCAGTGTCACTTTGATCTGGCACATTTTTAGCACGTCACCATCAAAATTAATAAAGCGGTGGGCGTGCGCTGTCACTTGATGAAGTCACTGCCATTTTTTTGCCTGGCGAGAAAGTAATTGACAGGCAAAGCAGCACGGCATGGCGGGGTAACGCCAGAAGTGAGATGGCATGGACTCAAGCTCATCTAGTAATCCTATTAATTTACAATGCGCACCTCCTGCCTCTCACCTATTAGATATTCTGATTAAAATCAAGGCTCTGAGCAAGACAGGGCAGGAGAGGATTTGGAGCTGCACCAGGCTGCAAATTTGAGCCCTCAACCCATCGCTGAAACAGATGCTGGGCATCACGGGTTTAGTTATTATCTGCCGCTATATGCAAGTGCACACTGGGGTGTGTGTTATCATTCTAGTGCGAGGCAGGAGCTATTTACCTCATGGTATTTGTGGACCCGCTGCTACATCTATTTTATGTTCATTTTTTTAATCAACACTTCAAGAAGGAAAACAAGTTTCCTTACAGGTAGTCAGAGCTCTAGCTGTGACCTAAAATTAGGAGTTCACTTGCAAAATAAAGTTTGTTCAAGAGGGTTGTGCCTTCGCAATATGCTCTTAAAGGGATAGTTCACCCAAAAATGAAAATTCTGTCATCATTTACTCACCCTCAAGTTGTTCCAAACCTGTATGATAATGGGGCCTCTTTTTTTTCTCTCAGTGGACCCCATATCATGCCTTGGACATATGTCAAAATTTCTTGTTTAATGCTCCATGTTAGAAATAAAAAAGCCATACAGGGTTGGAATGACGTGACACTGACACAGTGCATGACACGACAAAAGGCAATAGAATTCTATATAATGAGCGGTGCTGTCTACAATCTACAATCTCCACAGTAAACTGACGCCCCATTCTATTTCTGAAGTACTCCCAGTGCTTGTGCTACTTCTGACACAAAGAACAAATGGATTTGCAATGGTCACTTTGTCGCTTCCAGTGTAGACAGCCTCAAGCTGTTGCGGCACAATGTGACAGTAAACACGTAAAACAGTATACATCTGTACGGTATATAAATTAGTTGAGTTAATGACTTGTGCCTGCATAGAAAGAGGATGAATATGTTCAGATGTTTGCCTCTCTTATGGAAATAATAGAGGCGCTTGGGTATATTGTTGATCTAAAATTGTTACTCTTTAACCTCAATGAATGCTAGACATCCTTTTGGAGGAAATGTTCACAGAAGGTATTGCTTTTTCACAGAAGTCTGTTTCATACTGAAAGCAATTTGAAAATAAAATGAATGTTCCATGCAATCTGTTACCATCAAGCTATAATTACCCACAATAGAAACTTGTATTTTCACTGCATTTTCAAGGCACTTCTGGTACTTTAAAGCCCGAGAACCCCCTCATTGGAGACTAGGACATTTGCACTTAGTTGATGGAGTGATTTTATGTGCAAATGGATATGGAAGGGCAGAGGGCATCAGCTGGATGGATTCATATGTCACATCTCACTCATCATCATCTAAAAATAATCGCAGAACAGCAAAGAAGAATGCAAGCTGAGCAGCTAAGATCCATCCATCCATCCATCCATCCATCTGTATATATACTAACAGCGTGGAAAATATATTCCATATCTCACCCCACACTGTAATAATTTGAATTATTTTATCATAACTCATGTGCGAGGCCCCCTAGAGGCCCCTCCACTCACACCGCCCTTGCAACAACCCTGGCTGTTTGTATTAATGGAGAGATTATCATGGAGATGGTGGATGGATTTAGTACCGACTAAGAAGACATTTGTGATTATTTGGATTTGTGGAGGTTCAAATGAGAAAACTGGTGAGAGATGGATGATAAAGATTTAGTCAACAGCACACCTTTATATCTTCCTTTAAACCAACGTCACCATGTACTCTGAACTCTGAGAGGACAGTCTTCATCACTCTAAGACAGCATGCTAAATATTTATCTCTGCCCTAATGTCTGTCAGGAGTGGATGAAGCGGTTGTGTCATCTCAAATGTCCTTACTTTTCTGTCAGTGTGTCTGCGTCTGTCTCTTCTTATCTGTGTGTGTGTGTGTGTGTGTGTGTGTGTGTGTGTGTGTGCGTGCGTGTGCGTGTGCGTGTGTGTGTGTGTGTGTGTGAATCTCTGCGTATTCAAAGACACCATCTTCACCTCTTCAATTGGTAGAGTATCCCGTATGAAATGGAAAGATAACTGCCGCAGAGGTAAAGTCTAGATTGAATTTTGA
This sequence comes from Semotilus atromaculatus, assembly GCA_031834385.1. NCBI lineage: Eukaryota > Metazoa > Chordata > Actinopteri > Cypriniformes > Leuciscidae > Semotilus > Semotilus atromaculatus. The sequence goes on from JAULUF010000022.1 coordinate 38,308,810, forward strand.
GAGATTAATTAAAAGCCATTATTCTGCAATATCTGTCAATGGGTATTACTGCCCAAAGCATATGGTGTTTAATTATCTTTTGAGTGAATGAATAACATTGTTCCTCTTCGCTAAATGTTTACACTCTCAGTGTGTTCCCATTGTCTGTCTTCGAGCAAAATTCGCATCCATCATGCGCCGTACCTGTCAAGTCTGTCATTAGCTCACATTGTCTCTCAAATAACCCCAAAAACCATCATACATTGAAAGTAAAGAGTGTTTCATAAATTACTTGTGCAAGGTAAAGTCAGTATGAAACAGAAGCTGCAATAGTCTTTTCTTCCCTATTGTGATGTATTACTGAGTGAAACGGCTTCTTGAACAAGAAAACATGTAGGGTGAGACTTGTGGTGATTGTTTGGATGGTTGTAGTTTGCTATTGGTCGATCTCATGTGAGTAACAGGTTTTCCCACACCAGTAAATACGTCATCAGAGAAGAGAAGAGATGAGATGTAAGTGCTGCAAGAGGGAGGAATAGTTATTTTCAGACATGGGGACTTGTAACTTGGTGACTTGGACTCGAGTCGACTCGAGTCGCTATTTTTATGACTTGTGACTTGACTTGACAAAAAATAAAATACTTGAGACTTGACTCGGACTTGGAAGTTAAAGACTCGGGACTTGACTTGACTTGAGACACGATGACTTGAATGACTTGAGTGTTAATCACATCATGTTTTCAGTTTGAATATAAAATATATAAATTATTTTAAAAAATAAAGTTGATCCAGCTGGAGCGCAGGCTGAGAATAGCGTTGTCATGACTGGATCACGACACTATCATCAGTCATGCCCTCTCGTACCTTACGCACACCACGCCCACTTAGATCAGATATCACATCAACATGTCAGCCGGAGGGGTACCGTCCGAGGGTCATCGCTTTCGGCTTCAAGAGTTGCAAAAGACGAACAGCGCTTTGCAAGACATGCAACATTAACATCGCGGACAGCCAGACGACAACCTCCAATTTCGTCCGTCATTTGAAGAGACATTCTGCCCAGTGAGTGCTTGTCAGTTTGTTAATGTTATCTGGTTAGTTGGTAGTTAGCTAATGTAATAATAGCTAAAGTAGCCATTAACCCTTTCACACGTAAGTTAAACTATTCTAACTGATCCATTCCACCCAGCGTGAGTTTTTCTAGGCGACCGTTATTTAGAACCTGTCACTCACTTTAATGTTTCCATGGTGACGCGTCATTGCTTGTCACGTGACACACCACAACCACAACAGCGCTGAATGAATGATGATCTGCTTTTATGTAATTTTTCCTGTTTTATTAAAAAATGTTCACAAATGTATTAGCTATAACACGAAACACTGATATTCCGATTGTCAAATATGTGCAAGTGGATGTGTTTTGTTGTTTAAACACCTTTATAATGATCGCGTTAGTTGAGCTGTATGTGCGAATGGGCAGCGCCATGTTACTTTACAACACGTCAATTTCTCTGGACTCAATGTTGAAAATTTAAAACATTTCAAACACTGTTGGCAGAAGTGAAAAATAAATAATTTTATGTAGTTACAATTTTGTTTGATTCCATTATGTATTTTACTGAACATGAGTATTTACAATGCAAATCCAAATTATTGTAATTTATACTGACAGTTACTTATATCTTGTGTTTTCACTTTATTAAGATTAGATTCTGCAGGTAAAATTACAATAATAAGGTGACTTGACTTGGACTTGACTTGACCTACTACAGGACTTGACTTGACTTGACTTGACATAGCCTGTGACTTGACTTGACTTGACTTGCCCAAGAAAAAAATACTTGGGACTTACTTGAGACTTGAAGGTTAAGACTTGAGACTTACTTGAGACTTGCACATATGTGACTTGGTCCCATCTCTGGTTATTTTAATTAAAGATTACGAGGTCACATGAATTTAAGATAAATAATAATGTGAACGTATAAGTCATTTAAGATAAAAACGGCAATATTCCATAGAAATAAGCATTGTCAATTTTGATTTCATTGTGAGATTAATGTATATTTAAAAAATGAAAGGATGTACTCAGAGAATATTCTTGTGTCCATCTGTGCTGTTTTGAGTCTCCAGCCATGATGTGTTAAAAGAAGTTTAGAAAAAGAAGTTCCATTTTCTTCATTTTAACAATTTTTAGCACAACAATTTGTCCTGTGTTAACAGCCCATAAAAACAGTTTTAGAATCAGCAGTTATACTTAGGGAATTCTATGACACAAGAATTATTTTTAACGGACAACTCTAATATTCTAGACTGAAAGAGAGGTCAAACTTGTTCCTGGATCAGCATTTGTCTGAAAATGTAGTCCTAACCATATCTTACCCCTAAACCTATCTCTCCCCATACGGTTTCCCTAAAATCATAGGGAAATTATATGTTAATAACACTGATGTAGAGGCACCTAACCCTGGTTGTGAGCTTAAACTTGACATAATCTGTAAAATTGTCCCTCAAATCTGATTGGTTGATTGGAATGTTGTTCCAAGATCAACAAACATGTTGTAGCCTACTTGGTGAAATTATGTTCACCATCCATTAACAGTGATTTATAGATTTATTTATTTTTATGATGATGGATTTATAATAGCAGAATTCCATTTTCTTATAAAAGCTGCCCATATGTACATAACACATTGTTTTGGGTCGGTAATATTTGTAAAAAGTTTCTCATGCTCACCTACTGAACTCAGCCAAACCACTACTACTGCACTAACAACTTTCCCTATTGCTCATTGACTGCATGTGATTTTGGCCCTTCTGTCTGCCATTATATAAACATATAAAGCACACCATTAATTTCTGCCTGCTTTACCCTCCTCGTGATTATCATTTACAGTCTAGGTGAACATTTGTCTCCATGCTTCTTGCTGGGTCATGGCCGACAGATATAAGCCCACACAAAAATAAGCTACTTCGTGTAACAATAACGCCTGGAAAAAGAATGATGCCCGTACTTACAGATGGAAATTTGTTTGGAGGAGAGAGCCAATTTCACAGGAAGGTAATTTTATCCTGGCTCACACTTCAGCCGTACACATCAGAGCCACCATCAGTGATCTTTCATGCTATTGTTAGAGCGCTGAGTTACACAAAGGTTACTCCATCAACCATTACAGCCCGGCAAGAAAATGAAGCACACCACGAGACAGTGTGAAAGAGAGCTTCTGATTATAATAATCATTATGACGAGGATGAAAGAGAGAACAATGAAAGCTCTTAATTCTAGCTTCATTCATATATTCCATCAAGGCTTTATCAGATGATCATTTTTAAAGATGCAAGTTGGGGCTGTTCTTTGCCCTGTGCAGTTAGCACAAATCCCACTATACATTTTCAGAAGTAATATGCTTTTAATGAACAATTTGTTAATTGTGAAAGTGTATCAATAAATGTGCCCAGCTTTTCAGACTTCCCTGAATTCAATGCATTAGCGCTACCCAGAAGTAGTTTTTATAGTGACATTTTAACGTACTCTGTAAACTTGTGGCTGACTTCTGCTAACTCTCTTAATTTTGTGACTGAATGATTTACTGAAGTCTTTATTTGGATAGACGGAAACAATCCCCCAGGTCACACTTCATTCAACAAAGCCCCCCCCCCCCCCACACACACACACGAGGACATTAAATGGAAGATCTAAAATCTAAAAGACTTTATAACGATGATACTCATTTACTTGAATAATAAATGTGCAACAAAAAACTCCTTGATCCTGTTCCAATTCTCTCCCACTCATCCATCCCTATTTAAAAGGATACTTCACCCCAAAAATTTAAGTGGTTTTCTTCTGTGGAACACATAAAAAAATACATTTTGAAAAATGAGTTGTTGTTTTTTGATACAATGAAAATCAGTGGAGTCTAATGTTGTTTTGAACCCAATTGAGTTTCATTGTGTGTGAACAGTTTTCACATTCTTTCTGTCTGAATAGTTTTCTGAACACTACACTACCGTTCAAAACTTTGGGTTCAGTACTTTTTTCTATGAATAGTGCAACCATTTTCAACATTAATAATAATAATAAAAAGTGCTTCTTGAGCAGCAAATCGGCATATTAGAATGATTTCTGAAGGATCATGTCACGGACTAATGATGCTGAAAATTCAGCTTTGTCCTCACAGGAATAAATTACGATTTAAAATATACTGAAATAGAAACAGGGTAACACTTTATTTCGATAGTCCACTTTAGACATTCTACTAACTATACGTAACTTTTCAACTACATGTCAACTAACAGTCATTAGAGTATTAGTAGACTGTCAACTTAATATCTGCTAACACTTTATTTTTTTGGTCCCCCAACAGACTATAAGTAACTTGGCGACTTCATGTCAACTTATTCTCCTAACACGAAACCCTAACACCTAACCTTAACTTAACAGTCTACTGACAGTCTACTGACAGTCTACTATAATATACTAATACTCTAATGAGAGTTAGTTGACATGTAGTTGAAAAGTTACTTATAATTAGTAGAACGTCTAAAGTGACTATCGAAATAAAGTGTAACCGTAAACAGTTCAAGTATATGAAATCATATTTCACAATATTACTGTTTTACTGTGTTGATTAAATGAATGCCGTTGTGGGACGCATAAGAGACTTATTTCAAAAACAATAAAAAAAATATTACATACCCCAAACTTTTGAACCATATAGTGCATTTGGGCAGTGTAAGTCTAATAAGTCAAATCCATTTCCACAAAGTCACTTGCCTTATGAGTTACCTCCAATAAATGTCACATGCAAACAATTTCATTTACTTTATGTTTTCAATCAGAGATGGGCATTGAGCTGGCTGAAGGGCTGTTTATTTGAAAAAAAGTCCCGCACAAGGCTCAAAGACAATCTTGAGCGTCCTTGTTGGTCCTTGAAGGCATGAAAATGGAACATGAGCCCACAAAGATTGTTACTACGTCCCCTGTATTTATATTTGTGGACAGCCCTGGCCAAAGCAGGTCACGCAACTAGACTGAGTAATATGTCTCCTCCTTTGTGCACCTATTTTCTTTCTTTTGCACCCCTTTCCTTTGTAACTTTGCATTAATAATGTAAACCACATTTATCACCATGAGCCCAAGAGACAGAAGTCTTTCCCGGATGTAGAAGCTGTGCTTAACGGAGACGTCACCTGGGAAATAAGAGAGCATTTCCAATGGCTTACTAGATCAAAGGGAATGCAAAAGTGGCAACGAAGTTCTAAACCCTGCCCCTAACTCGTGTGAAATATGTATGTTTTAGTTTATGCGCATGTCAGTATTACATATGTGAGTGTATTTTGAGTCTAAAGGGACTTGAGAGTGGATCTAAACCGAAACATGAATTTAATATACGGCCACATCTACGCAGCCCCATCTTGACTCTGTCTTGCACATCTACTCTCTGGAGGCCTGGTAAGAAGCCTGATATATGGCATAATCCACCGCAGGATTTGATTAAAATCTAAAATATTACCTCGCTAGCCTTCTGACTCACTCGGGTGGATGTAAGGGCATTTGAAATAGGCAAACAGCTGGGCACACAGGCGCTGGCTCCAGGGGGGTTCTTCATGGTTGGGAGGAGGGAAATTAGAAGCGACTAACACCACTTACCACTAACACCACAAAACACCACTGACTGTGTTGCCTTACAGTAAGTGAGTGAGTTGCAGTTAGAACAGCACATGCAACTGAAAGTCTTGGGCCCAGAGGTGGCCGTTTTTGCCACCTCTGTCCAGTGCAAGTGAATAGAAAAAAAATATACTGTAATTATTTCTTACCTGACACAAAAATATTATATATAATATAAATATAATATAATACTTTATTTTAAGGTGACACATGTTACTACATGTACCTACTATAGTATAACAGTAACACTGTAAAAAATAAAAAAAAATAGTTGTGTGTGTGTGTTTTTCTGATTGCTCATTCGATTCTTCAGAAGCATGAAGACTTTAGTGCAACTTAAGTGCAGTTCAAACCAAAGACAAATAGCAGTAACACTGTCTGTGGCAAACTGTATTGATTACATGCTTGCTGTTTCTTATCAAATCAGGAAAATCTAAGGGTGGTAAATGTTTAATCTATGGGATTATATGGGTGTATGTCAAATTATTTTCTCAATCAGTATATTTTCTCTTACTTTACAAAAAAAATAAAAAAAATAAAATGGGACAATGTAAGACAAAATAAACAATTTAACAATTTAGGATGCGCTTAATAATATTGAAACTATAGTAAGGAACTATTTTCTTATAAGTATATGAATGAAATTATACATTCTTATTTACCCTGCACACTTTGTCCTTTCGGTTTGCCATTTTATTTGGCAGTTTTGTTCCACAGAGTATTGAATAATTGGGTCATGTGAACTGTACTTCTCGTGACCTATTTATGTATTTGCTCTAATGGGCTATTTGTATTTGCTGTAATCTGCTGAGTCAATGGACCTGTTTGTATGCGTTGTATGCCATGGAAAGGGCAGCTGCTAAAATAGGAAGTAGATAACATTGCTTCAGTCAACCTAGTATGTACACAATGACATTCAGTTGAAATATGATATTTACCTTTTTGAGGATTTTGTTTTGCGGTGTAAAATAACGAACGAGGATAACAAACAGCTCTCAGACACCTTAAATCCCCATTTGAACTCCTGCCATGGAATGAGAGGGGCCAACGGGGTAAAAATAACAATAAAAAGCTATTGATCGTCTAGGTCTGATGTACATTTGGAGCTCAAAGTAATGAGAGGGGCACCTTGCCTTGGACACTCAAGGACTTGAACATGGAACAGTGTCTGATGAGGTTTTATTGCTCGTGATGAGAACACAAAGCCAGCACTTGGGCAGCGACTCAAAGTGAGGACAGTTTAGCCGCTCAGTTAGCCTGGCAGGACGGTTGAGATTGCTTTCCCCCTGGTAACCTTTAATAGAGGTATACCTTTATGCTCCAGTGAGAACAACTGCAATCTTTTGCTTTCGTTGTCACTGCCTTTCAATCTTTTTGGGCCACACGCACTCCACTCAATTAGCAGCAAAAGATCCATCTGAGCTTTCCAACTCCCAGACTGACACTGACTGACACACTGATACACACACACACACACAACACATATATATATATATATATATATATATATGTATATATATATATATATATATATATATATATATATATATATATATACTGTAACCGTAAGCAGACACGTGTGCAGGGACAGATTATGGCGTATGATTGCTCTGGGCACAGATGCGTCAAAGATCCATCGGATCTCCACCTTCCACAGCTCTGCTGACACCTGCATGGACCATCAAACTAGATTTAAAGACACAGATATGTTGACTGAATATTTAATTGCTGCCCTGAGCAGCTTAAATAGTAAGAAAAACATTCAGATAGAGTTCTGTAATCACTTACTCATCCTAATGTTGGTCCAGATCTTTCTTTAAAAAATAATAATAATAAAAAAAATTAAAAAAATTTAAAAATATATATAATATATATATATATTATAAATATTATACACAAACTAAATATTGTAAATAAAATATTATATTAATATTATATACACAATAAAGCTCAGGGGGGTCCAGTTTTGTTTTGGACCCCACTGACATTTCATTGTGGGAAAAAAAACTTAATGATGGACTTTGAATTTTTAGGTAAACTATCCCTTTAAGAATGTGAACATGTTTCCTGTCAACTTAAGCTGGAAGCTTGGCTCAGACTACAGGACTTTCAGGCCGATTTATACCCGATTTACCTCTCCCGACACTCTGAGGAAAAAATTGCATCAAGGGCTTCGTCAGCTCCGATGCTTGGCCCAGATTGTATGGTAGTATGAAGTGATTTTCAATCTTGTAATTCCTGCCGCTTTGAGATATGAAAGAAGAAAATCAGTGAAGATTCTCCTTATGTGCGTGATGCAACCAGATTCCACAATCGGATTTTAAAACTCCTGTAGACTGAGCCCGGCATTAAACATTAATTTCATTATAGTCACTGCATTTTGCCCGCTTTGGCCCATTAGGAATCTTCTTATTCCTTATATCCACATTATATATAATAGCTTTGCCTGTAAATAAAACTCAAAGGTATTAATTAAAGATTGTCCATTTTCTTGCCCCCTTCATCCCAGGGTTCAACAAACACCCACATCATCTCAGTGCTGGAATGTGAATTTGAGTTTTCCCACGACCCCCCCCAATCCAGGGAGCATTTTTAAGTGCAAGACCCTGAACATTAAAAAAATTATATTGCAAGTAAATGATTTACATTTTTGAGTGAACTGTCCCTTTAAGGTGTGTGCTCACTTTGAGCTCATGGATATGCTTGTGTTGCCTGGTCTAGTGTGACCATAAATGTTAAGTAAATTAACTTAGTTATGCACATTCAAAATGTACAGTCTTTCTGTTCCAGGAAAAGTGACAAAAATTTTGATTACTCATCTTGCGTTACACAGATTTTTGTCAATTCCAGTGCTTCCTAGAATACTAATTGTCCCTTCACCGGTGACCAATCACGTAGCAATTCATGGCTGAGGTAAATAGATCCTTTAATTCAAAATCGAATTAAATTAAATAAATAAAAAAAGGAAGCAAGTCAACACAGGACAGAAAACCAAATTATCAATGCGACTGCGAGGAATAATTTGCAGATTTAAGTAAACTACAATTATGAAAGGCATCCGATTTAAATGAATACTCAAAATGGCACTGTGGATCTGGAGGGGATCCTTCTAAGCCACATCACAATTCTTCATAAATTAGATATGAAAGCAGCTGCTTTAGATGTTTTAGAGTAACCTTTTTTGAAGATAATACAGCCGTGATCTGGTGCTTCTCTATGTAAATGTCATAAAGCATGTATCTCTCTCACCCTCTTTTAATTGCTTTCTCTTAATTGTTTAACTTTACTTATTGTATCTGCAAGGCCGATTTGCTTATGCTGCCGACCTGTACTTGGAAAAATAATTTTGTTTACCTGGATCAGACAATGATAAGTCCATGACACACATTGTGACCCCATAATAAAGGGAGTTAAATGAGCTCTCTTTGTTTTGAGGTACAGGGGAACAGGTGAGGAGAGGAGGGGTGAGGTGCGCTGGTGACAGGTGATAATGTACAGCATGCCAGGTCTTGTGGGAGGAGCAGTATGGGACATCTATCCCAGCACCTTCAACCGGTGTTAATGAAAAATGACAGATCATACACCCACAGCCCCTTCGTTTCTCACACATTTCACACTCCACGCTTTGCCCTCCCTCCCCATATGCCGGTGAAATCTTCTTCTTTAGGAGTACGTTCAAAGCTTTTCATTCAAGCCTATGTATAAAGCAGAGGAACATGCTGCAACAGGTTTATGTGAGAAATGGCTGAGAAATCTCTAAATTCCCATTCACCTCAAAACATTAGTGCATTAGTAGACCAACAAATGATTAGATTTGCTCAAGACAATGTGATAGTACCAGCCCATTTAAAATGAGCCGCTATGATGTTGGGGTTGCTAAGCCATTTCAGGCTTTTCTAAGTGAGTGCTAGCTGGTTGTTACACTCTTAGAAAAAAAGGTTTATTGGGGTTCTATATAGAACCTTTTCTTTGCTTCCAGGACTGAGAAAAATTAACTTTGGGCTTCCTTGCAATTAATGAGTTGGAATTTAAACTGAAATGGTGCACTACACAGGAAGTTACATTGGAAATTCAATTCTTGTACATAAATGTGTTAGATATTATGAAGTATATGTAAATTAAGTGCACATTAAGTGAACTTACAAAGAGATATTTTTTTTTTTATGTTTTTAAAGACGTCTCCTATGCACAACAAGTCTCTGTTTATTTGATCAACTGTAAAAGTCACTGTACAGTATGAACGGTAATAATAAAAAATAAGAAAATAGCTGTTTTATATCTTAATATATTACTTTGATGTCAAAGCTGAATTTTCAGCATCATTACTCTAGTCTTCAGTGTCACATGATCCTTCAGAAATCATTATAATACGCTGATTTGGTCTTCAATAATTTTTTATTGTTATTATCAGTGTTGAAAAAAGTTGTGCTACTTAACAGCTTTTATTTTAAATATATGTATATATTTTTTTGTAACATTGTAAAAGTCTTTACTGTTTGGATCAATTTAATGCATCCATGCTGAATGAAGTTAATAATAAAAAAGCTGATATCATGAACAGCTGCTCAAATGAACAGATCAATGCTTTAAAGGCAACACAGACAAATGATGTCATCTTTGTCACAAAAAAAAAATACCACCACTTTTAAATGTTACATTATTAAACTGATCTCAAACTGAAAATGAATCGCCAAGGTATCTCCTGATTAAAATTCTTCACGGGATTCAAAGTGCAAACAGGGATATAAATCCGTTGAGCCTTCGCTGAGGTGCAAATAGAACATTGAATGTCCACTATTACGCACCAGTCCGAAGCGTTAATCTTGAGTTTCTGGGGAAAGGGCCTGTCATAGCATTCACTAAATGGCCAATTAAATCACCATGAACTCCTCTGACCATTTTCTCCCAGTCAAGCCACTGGAGGAGCAACTCACCCTGGCAATAAAACTTGCCAGTTCCCACCCAATCCACTCCAGGCTAATTACAGCACATTAATCAAATCCAAAATAATCAGCAAATAAATACAGAGAAAGCCACAAGGCTAGAGGAAGAAGGCCTCTATGTGCGGTAATAAATCCTTCCTCATCAAAACAAACTTCACAGTGTTGCATTTCACTTCATTGAAGTTTGTAGAGATAAGGCAATAGCTACACAAAGGCTTTCTCATGTTGCTGTCGTGGGCTTTGTAATGGAGCTCTAATGTAATTGCCTTTACCGCTTCATCATAGCTGGACCATAGTCCTGCTTTTATCAGCTCTGTCAACACAGTCTCTGTGTGCTGAGCATTTTTATGTCTCACCATCCAATGCCTACAAAAACAGGCAATGGATCAAACTGTCAGGGAACATGTTTGCGGCGCTACTGATTTTTTTGATGGAGCGAATGTTATTTGTACATGAAAGAGGACCTCCAAATTCTCAGATGTAAAAAGAGTGAGGTGGAAAAAGAAAATCTCAAAGATCTGTGCTTGAATAAAGGTTGAAATGAGTGTGTGAGAGATCAGGCTAAGAACACGGAAGCAGAGCTCAGAGATCAGCCAGAAAAGGATGTAAACAGATGTCTGTGATGTATGAAGAATACCAAACGCTCAGAACACTGTACAGCTCCAGTCTCAGAAATCCTGTTCACCACTGGCACACTGAGCAACGTGACACATTGTCTCTGAGAGCACGGCACTTTGTGTGTGTGTGTGTGTGTGTGTGTGCGTGCGTGCGTGCGTGTGTGCGTGTGTGTGTGTGTGTGTGTGTGTGTGTGTGTGTGTGTGTGTGTGTGTGTGTGTGTGTGTGTGTGTGTGTGGAGGAGGACAGATAACGAGGTGCTGGTTGAGTGGTCTCGCCCGCGCGGGTGCCTTGCACAGGCCTCTATCGGTAATGACTTTCTCCTCACCTCCTATCGGCACAAGTGTTCGGAGTGTGTACAGAACAGAGATTCGGCAGCAGAAAGATGTGCAGGAAGACACCTATATTTAACAAACCTTTTGACACATTTGTGAGCCATTTTGAATTTCAATCTTTATGTAAAAGTGTGTGTGGGAGTGTTTTTATAAAACACCCCAGGACCTACACTTTTTCTAAATATAAGTAAGGAAGTTATGTAGGTTTGAAACGGGGTGAACTATCCCTTTAACTTTATGGTCTAAAAATGGAGGAAGTATAGTGTTAGGAGTTGGTAGATGGATAGATGGATAGGTGGATAGATAGACAGACAGACAGACAGACAAAACATAGAATGGAAAGTGGCCTTTGTTGATGCCACCTTTATAAACAACATCCAACGCAGTATCAGTTTGATGGTCCTGCCGAAGGTACAGGTATCATTAGCTGAATGTTAGTGGAGTGTTCCAGGTTTATGATTGATCCGTATCTCTGCCCCTTCAGCGAGGAAGTGGATGAGGATCTGTGTGTCACTCAAAACAAACAATTCAGATAGTATCAGGGGCACCATCACGCTCTTCTCTCTAATCTCTCAATAACTCAGCTCAATGTCCCCAAACATCCATATATCTGTTCCTTACTTTCACCACAAGAGCTGGCCTTTCTCACAACAGCAAATATCATATCAACGTTTATGAAATACATAAAGGACATTTGAACAGCCTTGCCTTTTTTGGGAGAGAGTAATCTCAAAACACATCAAGAGAAAAAAGGTTTGTTTTTTGTTGTTGCTAAAAGCACTTTATTAAACAGAACGTTTCATTATAAATTCTGCAAACACTTCAAATCACATTTACAGGATCATATCAAGATTAATTTGAATATTAGGTGCGTGACACACGCCGGCTCTGCATCGTGCTTAACTGTGAGTCCTGACCTGAGACTCTTTTATTTGACTCCATTGACAAGCATTTGTGGAAACTGCTCTCCTGTATGTGTGAGCTCGGTGCCATCAGCACTGCTTTAATAAAGAGCTCAGCCGCTATCAGCACAGGGCCTGCCATAGCTCAGCGTAAGATTGACGGGGATGGGGAACAAAGACAACATCTCTCATAACATAAACACAGCCTGACATTAATCACAAGAAGTGTCTGTCCCTGAAACGGCGGAGAGATAAGGTCGGGTAGGAACCGCGTTGGGCCTTCTACTGCAGTGTCTCACAATGTGTCATTAATCTGTGAAGGGACAGTTCATCAAAAATGAAAATCCTGTCTTAATTTACTCACCCTCATGATGTTTCAAACATGTGTGACTTTTCTTTGTCTGTGGGGGACAGAAGGTGCATTTTTGTAGAACACACGCTTTCCGATGTTATGAACAGGATGATTAAACACTGATTTGGTGTATTTGACCCTTTAAAGTTCAATTCAAGTTAAATTCAATTGACAGCACTTTTTCATATTGTTGACAACCACAAAAAAGTATCGCAGCTTTGTCCCGCCTTTTCTTTATAAAGAAAAAAGCACTCTTTTGTTTGGATTGAGGCACATACAATGGAAATAAATGGAACTGTCACTAGCCCAGTCACCACAGAACTACATTTCCCAGCATCCCTTCTGGTCCCTAGAAATTGTGTAAATTTCCCAATTACAAAGAAACCGCAAGAAACACATTAAGTGAAACATGAAATTTTGATGTAAAAAAGGATTCTCTTGTAAAATGTCCTCCAATCATTATTTACAATTTATAAAAAAAGACCATGGGGCGTCCTTGGAGTCACCATTAATAATTCTCACCGTGCACTCACTGTGATTGACAGGACTAGAGATAATTCATTTTAGCCATGTCGGTGTGCTTTAGTACGTTATTATGGATCTATAATTGATCATGAGTTCCGTGCAAGTTTGATTATTACCCAATGCTTCTCTTTGTTATTTTGCATGCTTTTTGATAGCGGCATGTGAGCACGAACATATGGTCATATCAGACAAGCTCACGCGCTCTGCGTAACCAAGCCAATTACAGAGATAGCCAAGCTAATAAGGCACGGGTGTGTTTCTAATGCACATGAGACAGACCACCGAGTGAGAGGTGCGAGGTATCTGAAACACAGGAAGATTTAATGATGATTATAATTGTCTGTGAAACATTTGACGTCGACCTTGCATTTCTGCTAATGTTAAAAAGCATTAATGCAATTAGGTACAGTAATCCATGTTCATGCACGGTGGCACTAAGAACCTCGTCAGAGCAGTTTCTAATGTCATTCACTTTAAGACGAGCACTTACTGTCTATTCTTCATTGTCAGCATGCATATCTTCAATCTAAAGCCTCTTTGCTATGTTCCTGGCTCTCCTGATAAGAACATTCTTGGCAAACTCCCATTATGTTTCCCAGATGTCCCTTGAACTGTAAATCTACTTTGCCTAAATAGCTGAAATGCAAAACAGCGCATGCGTGTATGTGTTCTCCTTGCAAAGTTGCTATATTTGTGTTCTTCTGTTTGTTTTGCTTTGTGTTCTTGTCTTTGCTGAAACTGTGCACTCCTCCCTAAATCATAAAAATGAATAACAGAGAATTATGCATCCCAGGGCCAAAGCAAACAAACACAGGTGTTTCTTAACAATGTTGACAGAGAAGGTGAACCTGCCTTGATATCCACATCTGGCGAGTACAAGAAAAACTGTTGTGTTCTTTCAAAGCTAACGCTTCATTAACCATGATGCATTTCATTTATTTTACTGTCCACATTTTACACAGTCAATTATTTAATCACTATAAAAAAATCACAATAAATACAAAGTGACCAAATGTGTGTGTGTGTGTGTGTGTGTGTGTGTGTGTGTGTGTGTGTGTGTGTGTGTCACGCCCAATCTCCCCCAAAACAAGTTTTCCTCAGACCCATTCAGCCCAAAAGATGCTAAACTGAGAGCAATTTTTTCCCAGTGTGTATTTTACTCATTGGTAAAAGATTTTCTTCTTCCGCTGCACTTAAACTCTCAGTCTCAGCAAGCAGCTCTCAGTCTCATCTGTTGTAGTGCATTGTCAGCTTACCCGCTTCCATTTGGAAACATGTCAATACAGCCAAGAACAGGCCTGGCAAGGCACACTGTCCATTTGGAGCAATTCCTAAGCCATAAACAGAGGGGGGAGGTATGAAAATGAAAAACAGACACACTCTTCATAAACATGCAGCAAGCCCTGGCATTTCTGTCAGCCTGGCTGAAGGGATATGACTAAAAGTGTGAAACGACAATAAGTGAAATATTTCTGCTTGGCCAATATTGGTAAGTGAGGGCAAAAAACATAAGACTGTGAAAGTAGTCATTCATTTTGAACTCAAGAGCAGATTGCTAATCGTGTAAGTACTTAAAGAAGGATGTCAGGCCATGAATGTGGCAAATTACATTTACTCAGACACAAAAAAATCACTCACAAACATGAGGCTTTGGCTCAAGGGCCAGATTGCAGCTTTTAGACGGTGTTAAAGACAGTGTCCTGGATGTGAGTTTGCCTGGATTACGACAAGCCTGAAGCTGAACAGAATGTCCTTATGAGAGAAAGCTCATGGGTTACCAGACCGAACCAAGATCAATACTCAAAAGACAGCATGCAGAAGAATGCCTAAGTGTTTTTTTGGCAAAATGGGCTTGCATCCAGTGGGCAGAAACAGCCAAAATAATTGCACAAATTTCATACCGACCCGGGGCGAACCCAAAATTTACACCAGTTTTTGCTGTGTTCAACTTCAGTTAAAGTATGTACAAAGAGTCGATCAATAGAATAAATCTCACCTTGGGCACATAAAACATGTGCTGCCATTCAGCATGGCGGTCATGAGTTTCTTATTGTGCAGTTGCAGTGATTAATCACAGCCACATATACCGTATCTGTTCATAAAAGTGAGTGTGTGCCAGAGAAAAAGAGAAAAACAGGGAGAGGCACGGAGATTTTATATATTCCAAGCCCTGAGATCCTTAGGGAATCCATACTGTCCTCTCCCAATGATTGTATCAAAAATGACTTCTGATTGATTTACAATAACAAGTGGCAAAATACATCAGACAATCAAATAATATAAGCCTTTCGATATTGACATTTAGGGTGTAAATGCATAAGTGCAGACTTGCTTTCACCGAATTTCAATGTCTGATAATTGAAAAGATAAAAAATCGTTGTTATCTAACGTTATCTAAATGGTTCACTATGCAATTCAACAATTGGACAAGGACCAACAAAAGACCCAGATGGAATCTGCAGACACTTTTCCTGGCTTTTCTGTACTGGTTTTAGAGTAAATTCTGCAAAATGGAAGATCAAAATTGTATTTTAAATTGTAAAATAAAAAGCAGTTATTTAGTGTTTAGATGGTTGCTGTCCACTGTGTGGTGCTGAAAAAATGAGCTGCGGCGATCATCTATGTAACTGTACTGACGGAGCTGTCCCGTGTTCTAGTGCTGAACTAGGAGCTGGCTGGCAAATTAGGAAATATAAGATGATTTTTCGACAGCCTCTAACTTTTTTGAAATTTCATAATTAGGGCATATTAGGGCCTCAATATCTGGACACATAAGTCAATGATTAGGATTGAAATCTTGTTATTTGTTGAATTAATTACACCAAAACGACAACTCTAATGTTAACCAAAACAGTTGGGCTGTGTAAAATGTGTTGTAGGGGGACTCACCCCATGCTTGTGATGGCTTTGACGATAAGGTTTAAAGATGAAATCCAAGAGATTAGCGGATTCCAACTATAACACATAACACAAAACCATTGACAGCCAATCAAATTCCATCCAACTTTAAATCAAGCTGCAATTATAATCATGGGGATTCTTATATAGTTATTACAGTTTTGTGTTGTTATTATAGTATTGTGAAGATACTGCAATTTAGATAGATATAAACTGACCCAAGAATAAAACAGCATGCTGACATCTGTTTGAGCATAATTTTCCTCAGTATCCAGTACCAATGCCAGCCATGTATTTCCTTTCCTCTCATTGGTTTGCAGTCTGTTAGGTAAACTGGCAGGATCGACACTTTTAGGTAGGCAGTGTTTGTAGAAACCAGGTTTTTGTGCGCTGGCACCTGTTGCATTTACTAGTAAGGTTTCAGTGATGCAGCAAGTGTCTTCAAGCATTCCATGAAGAATTAACTGTGCAGCGATAGATTAATATCAGAATGAAACAATTTGCCTGAGGCAGAATACCTTGTGCATGCTGGGATAAGTAAGTGGAAATAGATGGAAGAGGTTTTGACACAGCATGAAAGATGCAGGGACTGGTAGTGCAGGCAGAACTATCAACATCAGCCCCTTAAGAAATAAGAGCTGATAAGCAATACCTCTATTTGTTTAGTGTTCAGTCAGTTTTGTCTGTCACCATCCATGCCAATATATCAGGTGATCTGATTGCTTTTCAAGTGGTATATGTTCTCGATTCCTGCCAATAAAATGAGCTGAGAGAGAGACTGTTCTCTGTCTCGCTATGCAGCACCGTCTGTACAGTCTGGGAATCTCAGTGGGAGGTTAATGGTCCATCAGTTTCGATCCACATCCATCTACCATGAGTCAGATCCACGGGGGAAAGCGGAATTCCGTGTCCGAGTCTAGACATCATCTAAACACTGTTGACGCAGACCCTTGCCTTGTTGAAGGAGAGTTTTTACTGGGAAAAGTGTTAGTGATCCATAAAACTGCACGCATATCATAAAACATACAGGCTTTGTTGATTAATAGCCAGAGTTATTTGGTCTTAAGGGCACTGTCACAGCAAGCTTGCTTAAAAACACAAGTGCCAGTAGGGAATATGAGGCCTCTGCTTGTCGTTTTATTTTGCACACTCTAATTAGCTGTGTGAAAGAAAAAGATCTTTCATGGTCTGGAAACTGGCTGCTGTTTAAAGGTGTCAGGTCACACCATCATTACAGAGAAAACAACAAACAGCAGCGACAGAGCGGCGTGGACTGAAGAAAAAAAAAAAAGAAAAAAAACTTAAACCTGCACATTTGTGCCAAACATAGTTTGAAGTTAAAGTTCACCAAAAAGTTAACATTCGTTCTCATTTACTACCAACATCATTCAAAATTGTTATGCATTTCTTTTATTCTGTGAAACACAAAGAATCAGTAAAGAATCTTTCAAATTTAGCTCTAACAGACAAGACTTCTTTTAACTTGTGTCGCGTTTTTAGTGTTTAGAGACGCTCCAAAAAAGTATGGCGCAAGCGCAATGGCCGTTTAACACGTGTATAATGTTTACACTGAAAAACAATTCAAAAGTAGCTCAGTAGAATGGACAAACGCATTCTGTGTAGAAGTCTTTAGGGGCCATTCACATGAAACCCATTTTTTTTTATTCCATTGCCATAGTTATCCATTGTTTTTCAATGTAAACAAGACAGATGACAAGGCTTTCTAAAAACGCGGGGCTCAAGTTAAAAGAAGTCCTTGCGTTAAAAACGCGTCCTCGTTTTTTATTGTTGTTTCACTGACCTGCTTTTAGTTTAGTTTAGATCCTTTGTTTTCCACAAGGGGAAATTTGTCTTTGGCTTCACTATACACCCCACACAAGGACACCAACACAACATAACAATATACATAACAAATATAAAACAATTAAAACAATAAAGTTCCTATATGCACATATACAATATATACATACATATCCAGCCCTACTCATATTCATATCTTCTCAATTCATATCCTCTCGGCCCTTACTGTCACTTTTGATTGAATTGAATGCACCTTCAAAAAAAATACTAATATCAACCATTTTTTATTTATACACATTTAACACACACACAAAGAATAACCAGATAATACAAAATATTATAACAAGTGCATTCAGGTTTCAAGCTTGATATCTCTCTAATAAAATGTTCTCACATGCTTCCTCTTCAGGTTAAATCGTGGTGGCTCTAAAAGTGGAGGAAAGCAAAGCTGAGGGAGTCTGGGACATCCGGGGAATCATTTCTAATCAGAATCAGTCACACTGTCTGCCACGGTTGTTTTTCATCTGTGTTCATGCCTTGCTTTAAATAAGGACCATGCCTTCAGGACCCTGTTGTGACTTAGAGCCCCATTGGAGAGTGGGCTGTTCCTCCTCCCTCTGGCCCTCGGTGAACCCCCTATCCTGCCGCTGAACCCATGCTCTCCTCTCTAACAGGCGTGGGGTTTGCTCGCTGTGGCTTTATTTCCACTCTTGCCCACCCAGGCCTCGGGGGAAAATCCCTTTAAGGGCTTAGTGAAGGTGGGATCACAAATTCCAACAATAGCGTTATCTACCAGGCTGAGCCTGTTCATGACCCACAGCACATACACACACAAAAATAAACATGTAAATAAATCAGGCATTCTTCACGCACACAAGCTAAGCTGCTTTTCAGATACTCTTCTGAGGGAATACAATAGGAGAGCTACAAAAACTTGCGCACACAAAAACGAGGCACCGAGGTGACATCTGCTGCAATGTATAAAAGGAAGAGACAAGCACACACGCTGAACAGAAAACTGCAATCCAACACACTAGCACAAAATGTACCACAAATGAGCATTTTCATCATCTGTGAATGAGCAGAGTGAACACTAAGCATCTTCGCGTAACCTCGCGAACGTGAACCTGTAATGAGAGGCAGCCGGGAGAGAGCTTCATGCCACTGCTTGATAAATCTGATTAATCATTTATTGCATCTTGCTGCAGAAGATTACTGTAATTTGAGTTTTGTTTGTCTACACAAACAGAGCATAAAAAACTGCAAATCACAGGAGCTGGCAGTATGGAAATGAAGGTTGACATGCTTGTATTATTTAGTTCTGCGTGATCAGTTTGTATGAAAAGAATATTATAGTCACAGAGCTCAAAATAATAATGTATGCAAAATAAGAAGCTCTTGGAATACGTTAATTGTCACCTCTAACCCACTCATATATCTCATGGTTCACATATATTTGGACATATAATCATTGGCAATGGCTTAATGGGTCCCAGCAAATTTTTCCATAGTTTAACTCTCAAAAAGATGTGCATCAAGTGTTTTCATACTGCGGGGTGCAAGAAGGAGATGGGGCAAAAGACAAAAATAGTTTTTTAGGGCCACCCAAATTAAATGATTTTTAAACATAATTAAAGGGGTTCTATTTTTTATTTTTTTTTATTTATTTTTTTTTATTATTTTTTTTTTATTTTTTTGTGTAATGTTTGTGGTTGTATAAAAAAGTCTTCAAAGTTACAAAGCACAAAGTCACTCCAAAGTGAGTTGTTCTCTATATCAGTGTGCACTGTTTCTGAACGCCTTGATTGTAGTCTTCAGTCTTGAGGTTTCTTCTGAGAACAAACATGTCACATTATTCTTCACTTAAATAATTCCCACTTAAGCCATGCGCAAAAAAGTTGACAAGGCCTGTTTGAGTTGGGTTAGTAATGTGTTGAAACTCGCGGTCATGGTAAGAGTCGTGACATTTCTGAAACACAGTCGAAGCGGTTGATCAATCACACAGATCCAGCCAACCAATCAGAGCACATTGTGCATTTCAGAAGGAGAGGCTTCATAGAGACAAGAACTAAACAGATCTGCATTTCCCAAAAGCATTATGAGCTAGGTAGACCGTACACTGTAAAAAATAAAAAATAGTTGGGGACATTGGTGGCTCTGGTCTTCACAATCATCTTGGGCTCACAATGCTTTTAAGAACTGCAGCCCAGAGCATTACTGACACACTGGGAAGAGAGGAGCTCCAGCAATGTAAAATAAGTGAAAAACAATGTGTGTGTTTTTTTTTTTTTTTTTTTTTTAAGCATGAAAAGCTATTCTAGAAGACTACAAAAAAACAAAATCAAGACTTTGCAAAAGGTCTCAGGGACCCTACCTACAGTATAAAGAATGTCATTTCACCATAAGGATTAATAGTTAAGGATAGTGTTACAAATCACTGACCCAGTTTGTTCGTTGTTGCAAAGGCATTACTCTGCCCTAAGAATATTTATGCTACTTTAGTTTATTGTATACTAAAGGCATTTCACAAACTAAAACCCCATGCCAACTACACACTCCACAAGCTTGCTGTGTCCACTCAAAAAAAAAAAAAAAAAAATCTTGCATCAGGCCTACGGCCCCCGGACTCCTTTCACTCTCCATTACTTCAAACTTCTGTGTGACAGCCTCCAGACTCCAGTAACAAAGCAATTTAGGCTGAGAGGAAGAATGCAGCTCTGAAGATGTAATTGGTGCGCTGGGCTCTTGGATCTCCAAAGCACATTGGTGGGGATATTAGCTTTGAGTGTCCCCCCTCACAGGCAGGACTCACTGTGATGGATTTGGAAGTAATGTGTCCATTCACCTGTGAAATACAACCTGCTGGTTTACACTGGACCTGCAGTTATGACATATTGAGCTGAGATATATAAAGAGTCTGACTCTAGAGAAACAAACACATTTAGAGGCATTATATAAATGCTGTATAGACCGAAATTACGTGTGTAAAGGAGATATTTTAATGCATAGATACTAAAAGTGTGCAATTTATGCTACACTAGCATCACCAACGGAATTGCAAAAAATAGCCATTGTTTTCAAACAGGTTTTCAAAACATTCACAAAACATTTTCATGTATTCATGTTGGATTCATACATTTCATAAAAAGTGATGATGATAATAATATAATAATTACTCCAAAAATGTAATGTGGTACAACTATCAAGTTAAAGAGTGCACATCTTATTTAAAAAAAAAAAAAAAGTTTTAATACTGTACAATTCTCAAGGTAAATCATGAATAATTAATTCATAAATATCATTACTTTTTTGGAGTGTTGCACCACATGACAAATTACAACCAGAAGTCCAGAACTAAGCTTGTCATAATGTGGTCAAAATATCCTATATTTTACAGAGACTTTTTATTTTTATAATTTATTTCTCTGTGTTGCCTCCAAATCTTGCAGTTGAACACATTTTTTGTTTTGTTTTATTATTCACACAACAAATATGTTTATATTTTTTATTATAGTGAAAAAGACATAAAACTGTCTAATTGTTTTAAACGGACAACATTATATATGTGTTTCTAATGCATCCTTCATTGCCCAGGGAAGCATTTCAAGGCTGCATTTGAAGGCTGCAACTGGAAACAGATTTCAAGATGAAGCCTCTGAATCGGGATGCAGCTCATGTTTTTATTGTCATGTCTATGGTCAGCAGGGGTCTCTATGATATAATTTCCTGTTTTGATTTTTTCTGCTTGTTTTTGATTTTCATTTGACCGCTGTGATGTTGAGAGTTAAATTTATTTTATTTCAAATATCCATTCCGTCATGAGTTTGCGAGAGCTGCAGATGTCTGGCGGACGTTTTACTGTGATTGCTGTTAATTGCATCTCTGCACATTTACACATCTCTCTGGTGCTTGAATCCCTCATTACAACTGCATGATTTCTCAGAAACACACTCGCACACGTGCGCTCGAGCACAATCATATGCATATCGGCCAAAATAAATAGATAAATCACAATCGCAAGTATTCACATTTTTCTGTCCTCCCAAGGCACTGTTCAACATTATTTATCTTGTGTTTCATTTTTGGGTACAAATAAGATTGGCAAATTGCCCACAGTTAGAATTCTGTGGAAACTTGCTCTGGGTCGAGGCGCAGAATTAATAAATCATATTTGTTCATACATAAATAAAACTGGATGCAAATAAGCGGGTCTGAGATCTTTGTAAAGCAGCAAGAGATTTGCCCCATCAATATTTAAATGGCTCATACACATCAGTCAGACGGAGAAGCTGTGATAGAGTTTGTCGGAGAAGACTCCTCGATCAGTAGACTTGTTATACCTGACTGACTGCTGTGGCTGTCTGAAACCCCATCAACTGATAAATATGGACTAGCATATATCATCTTATAAAGTAGTATGCATCTATTATCTCCTGAGCACCTAAACACACACACACACACACACACCTCTCTCTCTTTCATGATCTCACAAAGCTGTGATCAAATACACGTGGCAATAGCCTACCTGAGAGGTATAATTTATTTCCCATCATACAGATGATATTATTGGATAAGACTGTTTGGACAGTTACATTTTGGCAGGGCTTTAAAACTTGAAATAAGATTGCATGTTTTAGATGGCATAAAGTGAATCTCATTCATGTAAACAAATAAGTTGTATACGTTAAATACAAATGGAAATATCAAACAGAACGTTCAAACTTGAAAGATTTCATTAAGGCAAGGCAAGGCAAGGCACTTTTATTTATAAAGCACGTTTAAAACAGCCACTGCTGACCAAAGTGCTGTACAGTCAGTTCAAAAAATATAAAATACATAAATACACCAACCAACACAAAAGCCCATCATAAAGCGCATCATAAAATTACATTTGACCAAACGCCAAAGAGAAGAAATAAGTCTTTAGTGAAGATTTAAAACTATCAACAGTGGGAGATAGCCTCAGATGATCCGGCAAATCATTCCACAAACGTGGAGCAGCGACAGAAAAGGCACGATCCCCTTTTAGTTTCAGTCTTGATCATGGCATAGTAAGCATCAACTTGTTCGAGGACCTTAAAGGTCTAGAACATTTCCTGTCATATTTGCAGTTTTTGAGGTAACCATTACAAAAAATGGGATAGAATAACAAGATCTCAACTCATTCTCACCAGTTGATCTACAGTCTTTTAAAACGGTTTTACACTACACCAAATTCAGTGAGACTTTTTTGGGGGGGAAATTGCAAACATTTAGGTGTTACCCTTAGGAGTGTGCGTAGCAGAACTACAGCCCTGTAATAGAATTTTCCCTCCTGTAATGAAATGCCAGCAGTTTGCGTTTTTTATTACAGCATTAGGTCTTTTCCCACGCGTCTCTAAAACAAACAATGATAACAAACGGAGGCATGCAACGCTATTAGCAACAGGTAAACATAACCGGCAGGTGTAGTCGAGTCACTGAATTATTGATCATATGTGCGCATGCATTTTCATGAGAATGTTTGCCATTATATGAAAACAGCTGCACTGCCAGAGTTCTTCTACAGATGACAAATGGCAATTAAACGTATTCTTTGCAGCAGGGTTTGAAATTTGAATTGTTTATGAGCTCTTGAGAGGTCCCATGCTCGAATAAATAAAGTTTTCTTTTAGAGCAATCAAATAAAATGACTACTCTACACCAATGGATGTATGTAACAGGAGCAGGATCTCGTTTGGTTCCATTTCAGACTTGATTAGGTTCACCTCAAAACAGTGTTATCTCTGCATTGTCTGTGTCAGCTTCACTCAAACCTAATCATCCTCTTACTACTAACACTGGTTGAGTACCGTTCTTTTCCTCACCAGTACGGCTGTGGCACAGATAGTTTCATTCATTGTAAACATACAAATGTGTTAGACCATAAAACACTGCTGGTCTGTTTTATGTGGTTACAATTGTAGACTACTTAATTGTAATTTAATGGCTGAGTAATACAGAGGAAATCTGACAGTTTAAGAAAAGAAGATTAGTAGATTACACGGAGACGGTAACGTTTTAGTTTTCAAAAACTAAATGCATCTGCGAAAAAATAACCTCAAAGATAATTGCCTGGTTAATGTTAGTGAACTAAAAATACATGCACGTATATTTTACAAGTAGGTATTTTTTGTGTAATTTAAATGCATGAACAATAATTAATTAACAAAGGTCAAAACGGCACTGTGGAAAAGCTGAATTTGATTGTTCAGTCGAAGCAGTCGGCCGTGATATGTCCTAATGATTCTCCGTCACCTCAGCTTGATTCATCTTGTCACTCCTTAATCAACTGTATTAAACACAACCTCAGAGGAACTTTGTTTTAATATTACTGTAATATCATTGCGATGTTTGTCTTGTTGCTAGGCCGATTGTTTTGTGCATTGAAATGAACTATTATCTTTTTTCTTTTTTTATTAAGCTTTAAGGTAATGTATAGGTAAAAATCTAAAATAAATAAAATTTGCCTACATTTCAAATGAACATTTCATCCCATGTTTAATTAGTTTCAAATTACTAATGATAAGTTATGTAAAAGTTAAGGGTGATAATTAAATAGATTTTTTTTTTCAATTCAATAAAACGGTGTTCTTATAATGAGCATTCCAGCAACAACAAAAAAACACTGTTTTGAAGGTATTTATGCATGCTTTTGTGCACATCTGAGAAACAAAAGTTTATGTATGACCAGCCATGTGCATGACTAAATTGAAAGACAATGGATATTTCCAGCTGCTGAAATGGGAATGCAACCATGACAGAAATAAGCCCCAGAGTGAGCAATAACTGACAGATCAATATGAGCAGGGGAAGAGGAGAAGAGAGAAGAAGTGTCTCCTCTAACTGCATCTGTGAATGCCATCAGATCAGACTACACAGGATTTGTCCCTGAATTGCTAATTTAAGGTAGGTGTTAGTGCCTCTCTCGACTACAGTAAGAAACACACAAGGCCAGACGTACAGAGTAAAAAGGCTATATCCTTCTGCTTTAAGGGACACTCGTACAATATGCAAATTAACAAATGTGGGCAACAGAATATTGACCAAAACCTAGTGAGCTGCCTTCTAATAAGCCATTCACAGCACATATTTTGCATTGCTTCAATTGTTTTTGTAAGCATGCTAGATGGACGTATTTGACCATTTCACTCTTTAAACCTTGTTTTTTTTTTTTTTTTTTGACACAAAAACTCTGACTCAAAGTCAATAATTGCAATTAAGGCAATTCCACAATGCATTCCAACAAGCTCTGTGAAAAAATAACTAAGTTGGCAGATGAGAGAAATGTTGACATAAAAGTAGAAATAAAAAAAATATTGTTTTTCCCTAATTCTGTGTGCTGTGTATTTCATGCTTATTAGTGTGCAGTCAAATGAGTGAACATTTGGTAACATTTCACAGGCAAAAAATCTCCATTATCTCGTGTCAATCGTGCAGTAATTTATGAAGCACAGCTCACACAGAAGTTACTTTCAAACCAAGCAGATTTCTGTTGCTTAACGCTGTGAATTTGCATGACCAGCTGAACCCAATGCATTTTGTCAGTGAAAGATAATGTCTGTCTTTCATTAAACACACACACACACACACACACACACACACACACAAAATTCAAAAATTTTATTTTAAATTCAGAAGAATTTTTATTGGTATATATATATATATATACATATATATATAAAAGAAAAATTGTCATGTCCAGTATAAATTGGCAACAGGGTGGACATGTTTTACGTTATTAGATAAGCCTTCTAAAAATTAGGAAAATATCTATTTTATGACTGATACTTACTGTGCTCTTGGAGTTGCCACCAAACTACAGTATAGTTAAGTCACCTTTATTTATTTAGGTTTTTTCAATACAAAGCAGCTTTACAGTGAAAACAGGAAAATGATCAATGATACAAACAGTTAAATTCTCCTGTAAAGCTCTAAAAAGAAAATTAATAATAAACAGAGCAATTCCAAGAGGGTCCTCACACCATCGGTGCTCGGGCCCTAAATATATTAGTGTCATTGTTCAGTGATGATTCAGTTCTGTTCAATAACTGTGTAAAGATCATATAGGAAGGACCCTATATTGGAATCAGATTCATCTACTGTGAGAAACCCTGTTGTGTGTAACATAGAGTTACTCTTTTCCTCCATTCCGCAGTATTTATTCCTCCATTTTTCGGACAAACTCTTCTCTTCTCTTCTCTTCTCTTCTCTTCTCTTCTCTTCTCTTCTCTTCTCTTCTCTTCTCTTCTCTTCTCTTCTCTTCTCTTCTCTTCTCTTCTCTTCTCTTCTCTCAGACCTCGCTGGTATGCTGCATTAATAATGGAGTGGGTGTGAAGATCTTTCTGCCGGAACATTCTCCGTCATTAATCCCAATATGTAGTGTGCTGGAGATCTGACAGGATTCATTTCAGCTTCGGACACGCTCGTGCTCCACTCCACTATACAGCACACATGCGCACACACATTTATAAAACACACACACAGGCTATAATGCAATGGAATACAACTCACTGAATGTGTACTTACAGTATATATATATATATATGCATTCTGCAGAGCCTACAAATACTGTATGTCACAATAATTGGCTTCATATGACCTTTGATTTCTGTAATTTCTGCACAGATTTTTAAATATTAAATATAGAGTATTGAACATTCAAATATGTGTAAAATGTTCAACTCTATATTTAATATTTAGAAATCTGTGCAGAAAATACTTACAGCTCATCTGTTAGGCCAGAAATCAAAGGTCAAATTGAGACAATTATTGTGACATGCAGTATTTGTAGGCTCTACAGAATGCATACTATATACTGCAGCAATATTAAGAGTAGTAATATGCTATTTCCAAAAATGTGTGCATGCTGAGTGGTGTATTCCTTACGTAAGTTTAAACATTCACTATCCAGATTGTCTGTTTACCCATGGATGGTTCCCATATATGAGTGATTCTGGAATATGTAATTACTGTATATGTGGAAAGAATTAAATGTGACAAAAATCAGTTGGAGAACAACAAAAAGCAAACATTATCATAACCAACAGTCTGTGTGAACATCCCATCATGCTGAAGCTACTCTAGGCAATAGTCCCCATATGCCATTTCAGTCCATTTCTTCAGTCTCATTCACATTCATATGCACACAACTCAGCATGTGGATTACAGTTTGCATATTGCAAATGTTAATGTCAGGGTCGGGGTAAAAAATTAAATCATTGATTTTTGTTTCCATTGGGTTTTCCTAACTCATGCAGTTCATTTGGGAAGTTACCAGTCTGACAAAACACACTAACAAAAGAAAACTGATGGAAATAAGGATATTACTAATTATAAGTTATTATTAATTAACCAATATTTCAAGTCTTTTGGGTTCTGTCCGAAAAGATGTGTGCAAATACCCCCTCCATTGGGTTAAAGTCCTTACCAGTAACTCATAACTTGTCTGCAAATACGTTTTCTATTCCAGTGCGTTCTGAGACGCATCACTTCCTCAGTGGATTGTTAATAGACGTGCTCAGACAGCAAGACAGTGTGTTAAGTGAAAATATATACAGCAAGTAAAGGCTAATAGAGTGTACAGCACCCCATCAAGATTTAGGAGAACATGCAGACCTGCATTAAAATGTGTTTTCAGGGAAATTGAATTTTTTTAAAATATATGTATGAGGAAACCAAACCAAGACGAGGTCCAACTCAAGTATTAAAGGATTAGTTCACTTTTAAAAAAACTTTTGCTGATAATTTACTCACCCCCATGTCATCCAAGATGTCCATGTCTTTCTTTCTTCAGTCAAAAAGAAATTAAGGTTTTTGATGAAAACATTACAAGATTTTTCTCCATATAATGGACTTCAATGGACTCCAACCGTTTCAAGGTCCAAATGACAGTTTCAGTGCAGCTTCAAATGACTTTAAACGACACCAGACGATGAATAAGGGTCTTATCTAGCGAAACATCAAAATTAACGAATCTTTTTTCAAGTCATTTCGTTCATTTCGTTCGTTGAATGAACGAAATGACTCGAAAAAAGATTCGTTAATTTTGATGAACGAGTTCGAACAGGAGAGTCACGAACGCGCATCACAGAACAGAGCAAGGCGAGCATTTGTGCTTATAAAACTTAAACGAATTTATTTATTTTTGAAATGACCGATCGTTTCGCTAGATAAGACCCTTATTCATCGTCTGGTGTCGTTTAAAGTCATTTGAAGCTGCACTGAAACTGTCATTTGGACCTTGAAACGGTTGCAGTCCATTGAGGTCCATTAGCCTATATGGAGAAAAATCCTGGAATCTTTTCATCAAAAACCTCTTTTCGACTGAAGAAAGAAAGACATGGACATCTTGGATGACATGGGGGTGAGTAAATTATCAGCAAAAGTTTTTTTTAAAAGTGAACTAATCCTTTAATGTGCACTTATGGAAAAAAACGAAGGGGAAATTTCATTATAATTTGATATGGAGGAAAATAAAAAATACTAAATGAGAATGTCAATTTGGATTCTGTCAGAAAGGTTGGATTGAAAAGAAGGGAAAAAAAATCTACAGATGCACAGCTATTTACACACTTTGATACAGCCCAGCTTGAGAAATAACAGAGCTGCTGAAAAGAAAATACACAGAGAAATACGAACCATTTTCAAATTTGCTTGGAGAGCAAATGTTGGATATCTGAAGCGGAACATGTGGTCTGGCCTCTGCCTTGACAGGCCATTATGGTAATCTGTGTTACTTAGAAAGATACCAAGAAGCTAAATATGTGCTATCCACTTTATCAGCATGAATAGAGCAAATTAAAAGCCAAATCCAGGCGCCGTCTCTGTTAGAATGGAAATTCTGAGCCATTTATTTTTATTAGATGCCTTATAGGAACTTTTTGTGTACGCATAACACACGCATACAGTCACTTCTTCCCAATTAGTTACAATACATGGCAGACGTGTTCATTTTCTGAGCTGTTAACTACAACACAATCATGTCATGATTCCCCGAGCATGGTGAACTCTTGTTTTTTTGTTACCAATTAAAGCGACAAGGCCTGATGCAATTCAGTGGCATTTGTAAATCTGCATTTGTTGATTATAAAGCATTATGTATGGCTTTCATTAACAGACTGATAGTCTCAGCCACAGACAGCACCTTTTAATGCATATTGAATACAAAAAGAGTTGGTGCTTTTGAAAATCTCATGTTTTAATGCTACACAACTGACCAATTTTGTTTATTATTTATCAGTCCAATGGGTGCCATCAACTCTTTGATTACCAACATTCTTTAAAATATCTTCATCCCAAGACGTCATATAACTGACGTCTTGGGACGTCTTTTGACCATACGTCAATATCCGCCTTTTTAGGGTACCCTTAAACGTCGGTCAGATGACGTTATCGGATCCTAACTCTACCCCAGACCTAAACCTACCCCTAAACCTACCCCGTCACCTAACTGACGTTAAAGGTAAAGCGTCAGTTGTATGATGTCCCAGGATCGTCATCTAACCGACGTTTAAGGGTACCCTAAAAAGGCGGATATTGACGTATGGTCAAAAGACGTCCCAAGACGTCAGTTATATGACTTTTTGGGATGAGACTGTGTTATCATTTGTGTTCAAAATAAGAAAGAAACTCATACAGGTTTGGAACAACTTGAGTGAGTATGTAAAGTATGTATGTGAGTATGTAAATGATGAAGTTTAGTGGATTCCCAATATATTTGATTGTTTAACAGAACCTGAAGTGTCATTAAAAGCAAATATTGTGCAAATGTCCCCTCTGGATATCACTTTTGGCCACTACTGTAGGTGAATTGGGATGAAGCATAAGTTTTGACTGATGACTGGATGACAAGCAGTGAATGTTTTTGTGCAAACAACTTTCACAGTTAGACTTCTCAGCATTCGCTTCGCCAGTTCTGTGCGTGTCATAAGGGCATGTGCAAGGGTAGATCTTAAACATTTCAGCCTCTCTCACTCTCTTTTTCAGTGTAAAGCCAAACAGCATCTACAGTATGTGTTTTCTAATCTGCTTGTCCCCTTGGGCTGACCGTTCTCTGCAGAAGCATCATGGCAGAGGCCTCGTAATGATGCAGTGTCACCGCATAACAGATAACTCAACAATACCCATTCATTTCCATCATCACATGACTCTCTGTGTACGAGAGAGAGCCCGACACAAACAATGGACCAAAACAGTGATCCGACAGACACATTCATCTGCCTGAGCGCGCACACACACACACACACATACACACACACACACACACACACACACAAACGACCTATATCATTCCTGGCCACTGTATGGGCTCATGGTTGGATTTTAAAGCACTGATAGAGAGAGAAGTGGATAAAGTAAGAGAGAGTAGTAGAACGATAAAGAATAACAATTTTTTTAAAAATCAATCAACTTTGTGCATGGTGTCTCAGTAGACTGCTGGAGCAGTAACTAACGTCCATTCTGAAAGTCTGGGTTAAAGCCTACTGGGTCTATTGCTAATGAAGAGCCACACTATGATAGAGAGCCGTAATATCCATGAGGTATAGAGAGTCCTTAAACACACTTCTGTCAGTGTTTGTGACCCTGTCCCAAAAGGCAAAATAACACATCAAGGGCGCATAACAGCTACAAAGGAGGCTGGTGAGCACTAAAAACTTTGAAACATTTTAGAGGAGAAAAAAATTACTATTCCTTAATTCTTCCCTGTTCTAGCTTGTGCTATTCTGAGCAATGGTTGAAACTTTGTATTACTAGCGCTTCTCGTGTTTATTGCTTCCTTACAATGAATCGCTTGTCGTATTCCTCATTTGTAAGTTGCTTTGGATAAAAGCGTCTGCTAAATGAATAAATGTAAATGTAGAGAAGAATTTTTATGTAATACAAACACCATTGTGCACAGCAAGCCAGACCTGTTTGGAATCACAGTTGGGGATTATATAAATGTGATCTTGTGAATTTTATGACTCTTCTGTGGTGGAAATAATGATGATGGTAATGACTTTTTAAGCAGTTTTTGGGTAGCTATAGCTATAGCATAGAAACAAACTATATATATATAGAGAGAGAGAGAGAGAGAGAGAGAGAGAGAGTTTAAAGAATAGCATTATATATGTATATATATATATATATATATATATATATATATATATAAAGCACAAAGCAAAGCTGTTTTCACATTTATAATACTAAGAAATGTTTCTTGAGCATCAAATCATTGGAATGATTTTTGAAGGATCATTTGACACTGAAGAGTAATGATGCTGAAAAATTCAGGTTTGCATCACAGGAATAAATTATATTTAAAAAATATATAAAAATAGAAAATTGTTATTTTAAATTGAAATAATATTTCAAAATATTGCTGTATTTTTGGATCAAATAAATTAGCCTTGGTGAGCATAGACTCATTTCAAAAACATAAAAAAACCCTATCATACTCAAACTTTT
The DNA here is from genome assembly GCA_031834385.1 of Semotilus atromaculatus. Lineage (NCBI taxonomy): Eukaryota > Metazoa > Chordata > Actinopteri > Cypriniformes > Leuciscidae > Semotilus > Semotilus atromaculatus. The sequence continues at coordinate 38,340,294 of JAULUF010000022.1, forward strand.
AACTATAGTGTAAAAGTGCCAGAAGTTTGTAAAACACCCTTTTACAACATTAAAATGACTAATGTTATCAAATATATTGGGAAAGTTAATGTTTTAATAGAAAAAAAAGAGAAAAAGAACTGAGAGCTAGACAGAGAAAAATGGTGAATGATGCAGCAAGAAAAAGAGAAAACCAGAAGCTTTTGAGTTGAATAAAATGATTTCCCCACATGCAGTCAATCAAAGGCCATATCCAGGACATTCCCATGCACAGCCTCATAGGATCCAATCAGCCGACACACTCCTCCTAAAAGTCACTTCATCCAGCTGTCATCCAACCGCTCATGACGACCGTGCTTCTTAGCTCCACTAGCACTAGCACAGTAAATCTCTCACTCTCACAGAGTCCCAGGTCACTGTTTAGTGGGTAATAGTTGGAAGGGGTTGATCTTGGCCTGAGGGAAAGTAGAGGAGGGCTGGAGTGGTCTATTTTCACGTCCACATTTCTCTCACGGGAACAACACTCATAAAAGTTGGTTCAAACTGAGCATCACAGAGGGGGCAATACGGCGCTAGAATTAGAGTTATTGTTTATGATGTATGAATGAGATAACCAAGACCTTTGAAAAGAGTAAGCTTGTGCGAGAATGTCAACAAGATTGAAAGATGAATGTGTGCGTGTGTGTGTGTGTGTGTGTGTGTGCGGCGTGCGCGTGTATGTGTGTGCGTGCATGCATGTGTGTGTGTGTGTGTGTGTGTTTACCATTTAAAATTACTCTTATGGTGATTGATATGCTGTCAACTCATTATGGAACATATTTACTTTGTATTACTTTAATTATTGGTTTTAGCAGTTTAAGCACAGTAATAATTTTCTTTTGCTTTGGTAAACTGTCAAAAGCTACAGTATTTCATTTTGAAAACATCATGTTTAAAAAAAAAATCTCACACATATGTGAATATGTGTGAGATTGACATATCTTTGATATGTGAATATCTATAAATATGTCTTAACACAGGAAAAATATGTCTCTGATTTTATATTTCAGGAATCATATTTGGGGGTCAAGAAAAGTTTGAAAACCCATGAATTAGAGAGAAAGAATGGTAAAAGGTCAAAAACTTCCTGTGAAATCATATCTATTATAGCAAATGTGCTGTGACAAATATATAAATCAGTATAAAAAAATAAAAAAAACGTATAAAGCTGACATTTCCACACCTGGAACCTCTAATAACTGTGCCGAATCACACGTCCCCTGAGACCAGCACAGCTGTCATCAGATGAGCAACAGCCCACTGCCTCCAGATCACACAAACTTCCTCTCAAACAATCAAATATAATTACATACAGAACCCATACACACAGATATAACCCTGTTTATCCATTTTTATGGAGTTCAGCGTGACGGGCTTGATGGATGATGACTAAAAATAACACAAAAGCAGGCACCTCCCAAGTGTTCGAGATTGGAGATAATTACTTTCTTGTCGGCCGTCTAATCAGTGTCACCACAACAGACAGAAGAGAATTAAGAAACAATTAGGTTACAGTGGAGAAAAATGCACCTTTTTGGACTCTGTAGATTACAAGTCTTCATTAGAAGACAGGAATATTCTCGTGCTTGGAATGGGTAACTGATAAGGTCACGGGCCTCAAAAAGAACAAAACTTGAGCTGTATTGAGCTGGATGATGACATCACTGTTTTCTGCAGAGCTGCTTTATAGCTGATTCGACTTTGTTTCATAATTTGTTTCATAAACCAAACTGATTTAGTGAACTGACTTCAGCTGAAGAATGACACTATTGTCTTTTTTTAGAGCTGCTTTACAGTACAATTGTATGCTGTTTACACCACTCATTCTGTTATTTATGTTTATTACAGCCCGGTCTCATGAAATTGCGTATCTATGCCACGAATTTAATTTCTCGTGCCAAAAATTTTTTTTGCGTGTATATGATACGCAATTTTCGCGTGCATATGATACGCACTTTATGGTGTGTAATACACACGCACTCCACACCCCTAATCCTACCCAAGGGTTTGCAGTGTAGCATATACACGCAAAAACCATTTTTGAAATTAAATTCGTGGTATTTATACGCACTTTTATGAGATCGTGTTGTTTATTACCATGAAGCTGCTTTGAAACAATCTGCATTGTATAAAACGCTATATAAAAAAGGTCACTTGACAAAGTTTGGTTTGGGATTTGTCTGGTTTTG